>CM029562.1:21032096-21134543 GCA_017309665.1 Coelopa frigida
TATTTCCGTGTACTCTTCCATGTTCCTCTCTCTTTTCCACACTATCTTCAACTCTCTCTTTCCTTCCTCATACAGTTTCACTTCCTCGAGCAATTTGTGTTGTTGGAGTTAATGTTGTTTCTGTGTTTTTGTTGTTGTTCTTTGGGCCTCAGTTCATCGTCGATAACTTCATTGTTATGGCGTGATTATTGAAGGTTATTTAATGAGTTTAATATTGGAGATTGTTATTGTAGCTCTTGTTGTTATTATTATTGCCATTGTTTCTGTTGTTGTTGTTGTTGTTGTTTTTGTTGCCACCACCCACCGCCCTGCAATCGTTAGCGATAACCGACTTTTAGCTCGGAGCAGCAGACCACGTGATTTACGAACCCTCCGACTCAGGCCTTCAATTTGAGGTAGTTTTTATTTTTTTTGGCTTTGGCTTTTGTATTGGTTTTTCTTGTTTATTTATTTTATTTTTTGCCTTTTTTTGTATTTTTTTCCTCCTCTTTTTTTGATAATCATTTGAAAAATAATGAGTTTCCTCTGGGAATCGATATCCTTCTGGTTTATTCTTATCTCTTCTCATTTTCTGTCAGTTGACCTCTCTTTCATTGTTCTCTTAATATCATATTCACCATGTTTTTTATTCATTTTTCGTTATTTTATTAAGCAAATTTATTTTTAATTACAATATTTTAAATTTAAATTTTAAATATAAAAAGATTAATTTATATGTGTATTATTCTTTTTTTTTTTTAAATATGATTTATTAAAATAAATTGTAAATTATTAAAAACTTTCGTTTTTTATTCTTTTTTAAAATCATTCGAGTCTTTTCAGATTGCAAATTTATTTAAAATCTATTTATCTCTATTGATCTAGCAATCTCTCTTCATCTTTCTCTCTCTCTCTTGATATTTCTATCTCTCTTGATCTATCCATTATGATCTATGAATTACTTGAACCTCTGAAGCTGTTATTATTTCCTGTCTGCATGAGATGGGGTTGGAATTTAAAAAAGAGTACGATTTCTGCCCACTACATCCCACACTCACAACTCTTCTCACCGACGGAAACCCCGACTTCTCCACGGTCCTCGCCACGAATAAACGAAAGCCCCATTAAACGAAATCCATTTCATCCCCTCACTCTGGCGGCAGTTATAAATGTGACCCAGGCTCAAATTCAAAACCGTTTCCACCACACCACGCAAATCACACGAAGAACTCATCGGCACCGAACCCAGTCGACCCGACCCAAACCTTGGACGGATATGAGGAACACAACCGCAAATCGTTCGAACTCGAAGAAATCGTGGTCGTCGTTACTTTCGTCCTCTGGTCGAATCCCTCATTCCTTCATTCTCATCCTCTTCTTCCTCATTCCCGGCCTCCTCCACTTCATTCCCGGACTCTTCTCTTCTTCTCCACCTCAACGTCGTCGCCTCCCTGTAGCCAAACTCCTTGTCATCACTCGCATCGATGCCGTTCGCCGCACTTTGGCCTGCACCGCAATCGCCGGCTGCTCTTCGTCTTATTCTCCTCCTGCCTCTCCTGCTTCTCCTTCTCCACCCCCTTTTCTTCACCTCTCTCTCTCTCTCCAATTTTCCCTCCTCCCTCGTTTCATTTCCTCCTGCCGGTCTGGCGGCCGTCTATTTTTGCTATTATTATTATTATTTATCTATAAAATTTGTCACGGCTAACAAAGTTTTTACTGCTA
Source organism: Coelopa frigida (assembly GCA_017309665.1). Lineage (NCBI taxonomy): Eukaryota > Metazoa > Arthropoda > Insecta > Diptera > Coelopidae > Coelopa > Coelopa frigida. Next base: position 21,033,798 of record CM029562.1, read on the forward strand.
TCTATCGCAGGACACGGCTCGCTGGCAGGATGTTGACGAGGAGGAAGAGGCATGAGGTAAACGAGAAAGAACCGGGAAACGAAAGGGAACCGAGGATGAAAAGGAGATGGAGGCATAGAGAAAGGGAACAGGAACAAAATGAGAAGCATGAACGAGGCACGAGGGCTGATGACGAGGAGAATGAGTGGAGAACATTGAGAGGAATGGACGAAGGGAGTGAAGAGTCAGTAGAGAAGGAAAGAGAAGGAAAGTTAAAGGAGGAAATATTACGACGAAGGAACGAAAAAGGAAGAAGGATAGGGGGACGAGGACCGGCGAACGACCGCGTGAATGGACAGTCGGAGGTCGGAGGGAGGTCGCCGAATGACAACTCAGGCTGTCGGCGGACACCTCAAATGTATATCCAGACAAACACACATACGTCAATCTCCCCAAAACATGCACACACACATGACACTCACACACACACTCATCACTCTACCATATACACATAGCCCTATACTCACCAACCAACATGCTGAACGACATCCACTTCGATATCCACTTCAGCTGAAATGTCCTCAAAATTTTCTGCTCCTGCTACTGTCAATCATTATTTATGTTGTTATTGTTATTGTTGTGATTCGTGTTGTTGTTCTGATACTTATTGTTGTTGTAATTCATCTTCTTGTTGTTGTGTTTCTCCTTGTTGTTGTTATCTTCCTCTTTTTGATATATCACCTTTTCCATATATAATCTATACTACATACATATCTACATATACATATATGTATGGATGAATTTTGTTTGTGCTGCTGTTGTTGTTTTATATTGTTGTTATTGTTTTTGTTGCTATTGTTTGTGTTGTTTTTCCTTTTTTGTTATTGTTACGCTTATCCCTTTGCCTTGACGTCCTTTTTTCGCCTTCGCTGCGATTTTTCCTGACCTTTTTTCCCTCTGTTCCTTGTCATTCCTTGGCTCCATTCCTGGGCTTTCCTCCATCCCTTGCTTGTCTTTCATTCGCCTTGTCTTCGCTTGGATTCGTCTTGTTCTTCTCCCCTTCCTCCCCACTGGTTTTTACCATTTTAGCCACCCGCCACTGCCTCCGCCCTTCCGCCGAGGTTTCTTCCTGCTTGTCGCGAATTTGTCTTCCCGCCATCATCGTTTTCGTCTTCATCTTCATCGCTGTCTTCCGGACATTCCTCGGGCCCTCGACCTCTTCGGCCTCCTTCTTCATCCTTCTTACACTTCCTCCTTCATCTTCCTTCATCCTTCTCGCCCTCTTCACCCCATCCTCCTGCTTGTCTTCGCCCATTCATCCACTTGTGATGTAATCGATATTTCTATGCGTGAGTGTGTTTAAGTGTGTGCGTGCGATGGATGTCCTTGTGCGTTTCTGTCTCTCTCACTGCCCCTCTCTCTATCCCTCTGAGTCCCTCTTTTACTTGCTCTCATCTTTGTGTGTATCGGTGTGTGTGTGTGAATTGTTTGTATTTGTTTGTGTTATTTATATTTATAGCAATAAATCTAGAAAATCCACCCAATTTTGATTTAAACCACGCAAGGAGCGCGCCCAGATCTTCTTCGCGTTTCCGAAGAAGGTGTTCGCGCTCTCCCCCTCTTTCTCTTTCTCTTCTCTCTCCTCTCCTCTCACTCTCTCTTTCTTGTTTTCGTTTCAGGACCTTTCGACGAGGCTCCTGAGAAGCAACGGAAGCGATTCACGTTGGGAGGCAACGAGAGGAACAGAGAAAGAAGACGATGATGAAAGTGCCTTAGAGTGAGAAGAGGAAATGACACACACAGCCACTCACACACACACTCACACACACTCACATCCGCTGTCAGGGATATTAGCCATTACATCATAAAAATACAACTCATCAGATAATAATGATAAAAATTAAGATAATTTTCCGTTCCTTTCGCCTTCGTCTTCCTCTGTATTGTTTCTGTATATATTCCTTGTATTGTTTCGGGCCATCACTGACAAATGACCCGACATCGCTTCCTCTGCCTCCTTCAGTTGTCATTGCGAGAGTGGAAAAATCGCGAACTCAAACCAATTAAGAACTTCTCAATGGGAAAATGGTAAATAAAGGATGTGTTCAAAGTATAAGATCGAAGGAAGAGAACTTAAATTTATCTCTATATAGACGCAAAAACAATTTATAATTTTGTATTTAATTAAGAATCGATAGAGATTGGAATTTTGCACTAATTTGTCTCAAATATAAAATAATATCGAAATATCAAAATCAACTCGAAGCCATTAAAATTAAGCAAATAAAAAAAATATTTTTAAAACACTCGAAAATTAATTTCTGATTTTTAATTTTATGTTAATTTTTGATAAATTTCACTTCACACCAATTCTTTTGTATAAAATGATTTTTGTCAAAAATATTGTTATTATTGTTTTTTTATTTATTATAAAATTATTTTTTCTTATAAAATTTAAAATTGGCCCAGTTGAAAACTAACTAAACAAAGACCAAATTAGATGTTGGCTCAATTTATTCGTGATGGGCAAATAAGTCAATTGGGAATCGTGAGATTTTCTACTCACTCGAATTGAGCGAAATTTTTCGAACTTCCTCTTGAACTTCTCCACCCGACCGAACACCATCATGATATTATTGTATATCGAAATTCCCCAGATCGCTCTCATATATGTAATTGGAATAAATTTCCCTCATTTGGCTCGATCCGAGAATCCTGGCGTCGCAAGGACACACAACAAACACTGTTGGCAACACGGCAACTGCTGGTAATTCAGAAATTCAAATTGGGCTGCTTCCTGCCACCCACGCCCCTTCCTCCTCCTCCTCATTACCGCCTGCTCGTTCTCTTTCCCTCACGCCATCTGCTCTCGCATTCCTGAAGAAGCGACGACTTCCTGAAATGCGAGAGGCAAATGGAATGAGTGAGGGGAATTCTTGCACCTAACAAGAATGAAACCCAACGGAAAAGAAAATTAGATCAGTCTCATTTCAGTAAGCGCACTGATTTCTCTCCATCTTCACTCACTCTTCTTGTCTCTCTCTTTCATTCACTCTCTCTTCCTCCCTCTCTTACCCTCTCCTCCTCTTCACTGTCTTGTTCGTTCTTTTGCATCTTCTCTCGGAGCCATCCGCTTGCCTTCTCTCTTCATTACCTTCATTCTTCACGCCTTCCATCTCGATCCCCTTGTGTCTTCTTTCATTCTCACCCGCACCTCTCTCTCTCTTTCTTGTCACCCTCTATCGTTGTCGCTCTCTATAGTCGGGAGTCTGACGAACACGTGGCCGCCCGTGGGTGGGAGGCGAATGAACGTGAGCGAGCTGGAGGTCGGGTCGGGGTTCGCCTGGGGCTGGTCCATTGTTTCGTGTATTGTTTTACGTGGCTCCCAATTCGTTTATGCCGTTAGACGATGTTCTCCCCCTCCTCCACTTCTCTTTCTTCATTTCCCCCACCTCTTTCCTCATCTACGTCCTTGTCTTTGCCTTTGTTTGTCTTGATTTTTTTATTATTATTATTATTTTAATAGGCGATTTGACTAACTGCTCGAGATATCCTAGCTGCTTCAGTCACCCCTCATGTTTCTGTCTCCCTCTCTCTTTTTTCTTCCCACCTTCTCTCTTTCTACGTTCTCTCCCTCACGTTCTATGCGTATCTCTCCCTCTCTTTCTGGCTCCACTTATCCATCTAATCAGCAGACAAATAACGCCGAAATGAGGTGCCTAATCGGGTTTGATACGACGAGGTGACGAGATCTCGAGGCGGGAACAGAAGGACAGACAGACGGTTGGACGGACAGACAGACAGACAGATGGACAGACAGACAGATAGATAGACAGGGGTGTGGACAGACGAAGTTACGACAAGGGGCGCGAAGTTCTTTTGCATCGATGGAAGACGACAATTGGCGGTGGGTCTGGATTGAGGCAGGTGGCGCCCAAAGGAGACGACAGAGAGAGGGAGAGAGAGGGAAGTAAAGGAAAGAGAAACGATAGAGAGAGAGTGATGAAGAGAGGGCGAACGCAAAGTTGGAGTGGGGCGAAGGGCTTTCATTGTCTTCCTTGGAGACGTCGCAAGAGGTCTCCAGCGATGGAAATTGCTGAGAAGTGCTGCGAGCGGTTCCCAGGGCCCTGGTTTGGCGGGTGTGGGGCGGATGCTAATGGGGTGATAAGTCGATGACGCGCCCCCGTCTGACCCCTCCTCGCTCCTCACACCACCGTTTTGGCTGCCTGGTTGCCTTAAATCATCCTCGTTTTAAAGAAATTCATCTTAATTTTACCTCGGAAAAACAAGAGAATAATAAGGAGGAGGAAAGTGGGAGGGAGAGAGGAGGATGGAGAAGGAAGGGTGGAGGGAGGAGGATGGATAGAGGAGGATAGAGAGAGGGTTGAGGAAAAGTGGCAGAGAGAGAAAGAGAGCGAGAAAGGAATTGGTTTACAAAGCACTTGATTACAGTTTTTATTTATTGGCGGGAGAAGAAGCTGTGAGGTGGTATTCCAGTTAATAGCTTTGATTGCCACGGAGAGAATAAAACTATGAGTGAGAGTGGAAGAGCTATATTTCGCGACAGTGATACCGAATAGAAAGCAGTACATTTTTCAATCGAGTGAAAATAATAATAAAGATACATATATAATAATAAATAAAATAGAAATATGACTTTTGGTTGTTGCTTGTGATCTCTCAGTGTGAGACGCTGTAAGGAACTGTTTTCCACTTCGCCTTGGCGGGTTTTTATATGAAATTGTTGTTATTTCAAAATATATTTTGTACAAGTGGTTGGCATGCATTTGCTTTTATTTATCTTTATTAACTACACTTCGTAGACTTCGTTTTCATAGCCGTTTTCAACCCTGCCGAGAACATAAATTTAGGAAATTTCCAAGTGTGCAAAATTTCCATGAAAGAGTAGTATCGAGACTGCATATATAGATATTTGTTATACAATATATAGATATTTGTTATTTATTTTAAGTATAAAACATTTGATTTATATACAAAACAATATTTTTAGTGTAACATTGTTCTTGAAATTATTTCTTTCCTAAGGTAAAACATTTAATTATTTCATAGCATACATAATATATTTTATTTTAAAATTTTTTCAGTGTATTATTTGTGTTTTACTCAGTTTTCAAAGTTTTAAAATAATTATTTACACATAAAAAAATTTAACACATAGATACACAGAGGTTAAATATTTTATTTTATATATTTTATTTGAACCAGACTCATACAAAACTCATACATACAATTAAATAAATAAATAAAAATTAATAAATAAATAAAAAATTTAACGAGTTTCGCGATTTTTTTGTTGGGAAACAGTAGATTTAGGAAATTTGGGGGAAATTGTTTTGGGACATTTTATTCGTGCTACTATCCACAAGATGGGTATAAAAAACATATAGCATGGGCACAAACCGAAACTGGTGTCTGCACTACAACCAACAGATGGCACCTTCACAATATAGGGTGACACAAAGGAAGGGATTTTAGTATTACTATTCATATCAGGACACAAACCAATTAATTACAAAACCGAGAACAAAAATCCAAAATTTGTGAATAAGTTCTAACAACCGCTAGATGGAACATTCAAATAATTAAAAATCGTCCGGATTTCAGGAGGTAAAAAATCGCGGCAACTCGTTTCTTTTTGAATCTTCGTCACCGACTCTGTTTCTGCAAACTCTTTCGTTTTTTGTCGGTTTTGCAGGGTTTTTTTTTTGCAAAAATTTCAAAAAAAAAACGTTCAAATTTCATTAAAATTTTGTTATTTTCATCCAGATTTAAAATGATTTTCGTTATTAAAAATGATGATTTCAAAAAATAAATTTTAATAAATTGTAATATTGCAATTTAAATGTTGAAAAAACTAATGCAATCGTTTCTACAGAAAGCAGAAACAATAGTTCCAGGAAATAATTGCACACATTCTTGATGTTCGCTTATCAGTTCTGCGTTGATTTCCTTTGTTTCAGAAAATCAATGATTTCATCAATAGAATTAAATATTTACACGAAACAGCTGTGAATTGAATCACGTTTTTGAACGACAAAGATGAATTAAAAATTAGGAAAGAGGTTTTGAATTTAGATTTGAGGTTTGGAATCGGACCCTTGTTCCCTTACGATTGATTCGTCTTATTATCGAAATCTTCCTCCACTTCTAACTTCCTTCCTGTGAGTTGTCTTCCTTTCATTATCTGATCTTTGTATTCCTCTCATTCCCCGATTTAGTCAATCTCACACTCTCCGATCTCTCTTTCGTCACGTCCTCGGGTCAAAAGTCGGAGTCAAATCGATTGATCCTGACGCGTCCTTGTCTGAGTTTGTCTCCAAATAATCGCAAGCGAACAATAAAAGTGAGGCAATGGGAAGAAGAGCAACAAAAAAAAAAAAAAAAACAATAACAACAACAATCAGAACAGCAAAAAAGATTACGAACAATCATAAGGAAGCGATCGTTTTGAGTGAACGCATGCGTGACATTTTTGCAATGATTTCACCTCGATGGTGGCGAATGAAGAAATACAACAACAACAATAATAACTAGCGCACCGGGGTCGCTTCGCTCCCCCGGTTTGCCTGGTCCACCCAGGCAAAAACGGTTAACTTCGGCCAGGCCGAAGTTTACATACCCTACACCCTGCTGACATATAACTTTAATTTAAAAAAAAAAAATAAGACTGAATAGAAATTTTGTATTATTTTATGAATTTATCTAATTCTTATAAACAACTAATAATACATTTCGTTATAAATCATAAATGATTTAGTTAATACTTATAACTACGCCATCATGACAACTGTAAACAGTATCATACGTCATTGCAGTAATATCTAACGCCGGTATATTAAAAAAAAAACTGAATATAAATTTTGTGTTGTTTTATTAATTTATCTATATTTATATTCAAAATTCGGTCATGTGATGTCATAGTAATACTACTTGATCGAACAAAAAAAAAATATCATACCGATATATGTTACAGTTAACCCATATTGAACTTTATAGTTATATGGGAGGTGGGCGTGTGCGTTGGGCGATCCATTTTCGGATTATAACCTCGTATCACACACAATAAAAATGCATTTCTATATATACCATAGTTCACCAGATATGCCATATAAACCTTTTGCTTTATATGGGAGGTGGGCGTGTCCGATGGGCGGTCTTTTCCATTTTTTGCACGTGAGCTTGTATCGGTGATACATGATCACACATAAAATTTCATCCCGATATATACCACAGTTCACCAGATATGCCATATAAACCTATTGCTTTATATGGGAGGTGGGCGTGTCCGTTGACCGAATACGCCCATTTTTACATACAAGTAGCTTATTAATATAGAAATACTAAATCCAAAATTTCAAATCAGTATCTCTTACCGTTTCTTCACAAAATCTATTTCCACAGACAGACACACAGACACACAGACAGACAGACAGACGGACAGACAGACAGACAGACGGACATAGCTAAATCGATTCAGGAGGTGACGCTGATCAAGAATATATATACTTTTCCATACCTACGACCTCTCCTTTAATGCGTTACAAACGGAAGGACAAAATGAATATACCCTTACCCACAGGGTGTAGGGTATAATGAGAGTAACAAGAAGACCAACAACAACAAATTGAAAGATTCCCTCCTTGAAGACCCACACGTACGACGATGAAGACGTGCCCTTGTGAGTGAGTCGAATATGTGTGTGTGTGTGTGTGTGCGTGCCTGTCTCTCTGTGTGAGTGCGTGTGTGTCGAGGACGAGACGTTTTCACAAGAGAAAAAGCCAAATATGAAATGTAGAAGGAGAGCAACAGCAGAAGAAGAAGATGATGGTGAAAAGGAATGCGCAACATGTTGCGCCAATTGAATGCAATGAAACGTGCAGAGCAAAGGTAGAGCAACAACAATAACAACTACAACAAAAATAACAACAACACCATCAATAATAAAAAGACAAAAAAAAACTGAAAACGAAGAAAATCCTCCTCAGTCATGAGAGAGAGAGAACTTTTATCTGAATGAATCTTTAATTGCAGAAAAATAAAAGTATCTACAAGATGCTCCACGCGCATCGAACTGATTGTCGTTCTCTTCTTCTTCTTCTTCTTCTTATTTTTTGGTTCTCTTATTCCTATTGTTGTTGTTATTGTTATTTTTGTTGTCTGTTTGCCTCGCGGCATAACGTGTAAACGAATCCTGTTTTGATCGCAAACAGCAACAACAAGAGAAGAATAAAAAAAGCAACAACAACAACAATCATAAATAAAAACATTGCGAATAAGAACAAAAATCGAAGACGTAAAATTTTTGAACTTCTTCAACAGCAACCAAAATAAAAGCAAGAAGCAATGAACAAGAGGACAAGGGTCCGAAGTCGAAGATTTCGTCGATGTCGCCGAATTTCGATCAGGAAGCGAAAGAAAAAGTATTCGACTGAAATTTCTGTTGCACAATATTCATAAAATGCACAACTTTTTCACTGTTCTCCACTACTACTACTACGTTTTTCGCTACTACTACAATTTTGATTACTCCCGATGATACTTTTGCACGAAACTCCTTTCATATCATTTTCTGACCATCCAATGTTGCCTCCACTCTGCGGTAACAACAATGGTAAAGCCAACAACAATGGCAACAACTACAACAACATTTACAGAACCGACAACAACAACAACATCGATTTCGTTGGCAACAAGTTAAGATTTACTTTCGCAAAAATTCTTCAACACCACGCGAAGATGAGGAGAACGATGATGATGATAATGAAGATGATGATGATGACGTTAATGAAGATGATGACGACGAAAATGAAGATGATGATCAAAATGAAGAAGAGGAAAAGGAAGAGGAAAGGAATCGGAGCAACACGTTGCTGAAAAACAAGAAAAAAGGGAAAACAAATGTTTTTCTTCTTCGGCTGGAGTCACCTAGATTATCAGGGAACTGGATGGACGAGTTTCCGAGGCCTAAATTTAGCAGCCTCGACGTTTTTGTGGAGCACTTTTGTGTTGGGACGGAGTCTCCATCCTTCCTTCACACAGCCTCTTTCCTCGCGTCCGCCCCTCGCCTTCTCCACCGATGCTCTGGACACAACGACAGAACCATCTACGGCAGGCGGAACTTTCCATCCTTTCGAGGAAACTTTACTCGAAACACTTTCAGAAGAACACTTTTTATTTATCGTTATTAAAACTTATTGTGCACAAGTTCATGAGAAATATATTTTTTTCCTCACTAACTCAATAAATTATAAGAATGCTAAAAGAAATATATAACTATGATAATAACTTAATATTAACTTTAATAATAAATTAATATTAACTATAATTACAACTCAATAATAACTATACTAATCCTAAGAACACTACAACAACTTTGTTGTCTATTTTTTTATTTTTACAACATAAAAAGAACACATTTCAATAGATATACAAATTATTTATTTAATTTACAATTAATTCTTTTTCATATTTGTTAATAAATAAAATTTTTAATTTTTAAAACATAAAATGTTGTGTTCCGGGATTTTTCTAATTTACTATTTTATAAATGTACTATTTTACTACTACTATTTTATAAATGTAAGGTAAAATTTTGAAGGCTCTGGATTTCCGGAGTTTCGTTAAATTTTTCGGAACTTTGTTGAAATGTCAAATTTTATTTTAATGCGCACTCGACGCTGGATGCCCGGTTATAGTATTATTATTGAAATATTCCTCAAAATTTATATAGTATCCTATGTTGATCTCTATCAGGAAATATGCTATAAACATTTTATAAAGATCGGAAAACGGTTTGCCAGCCTCTTCGGAACACACAGTTGTTCAGTATTCTATATATAAGATTTAAATTCAGTTCTTAATAATATATATTTTACTTATTTATTTTTAGTATTTTTAGAAGTTTGGAAACATATATCATATGAGATACATAATTTTCACATATTTCAATAATATTATAATATAATAATAGATTATATATTCTTCATAATATAATGTAATATATTTCAAATATCTAAATTTAAAATATAAATTAATTAAAATTAAATAAAGTTTTCGCAAAGAATATTCCATTTGTTTTTTTTTTTACTTATTTAATTTTTTGTTCTTTCTTTTTAATTAAAACAAAAAACTTGCTACTTCCCACTAGCAATGACCACTCTCGCGATTGTCTTTTGCCACGCTCTCTCCCGCAGTCACTTGCTCTCTCTCTCTCTCGAGATCTATTGGTCGTGGCTCTACCTGGCCTCCTACCTGCGCGGTGCCGATCAACAGGTTCCCAGCTCCGCGCTCCAACTCTCGGGCCCATTGGGTTCGCTCTCCCTTGGCACGCTCACCATCCATCGCTCTCTCTCTCAGGTCTCGATTGTGCGGAACCCGGCGATCGCTCGGCCGACTCCGGTTCCCATTCATTCGTCGCGATCCACTCGCCGCACTCGCAGGTTTCTCGTCCGATCGACGGTTGCTCGCGCTCTCGTTCCTCTCGTCTCGATTTGTTTATTTTGAAAGAACACAAAATAAGTCCGAATAGTTGCGAAAAAAAAACAACAACGATAAAAGTTAATGTTTTAAGTGAGTTTCGTATCAAGTTTTATACATTTTTTTCTCATAAGTGTGTGTTGGAATTTTTTTATCAGAACTCAAAGTCGGAGTCAACATTGCGCGAAAATTGTGAGTGGCAAATTCAAACTTCATTCTCGGAACAAGAAACAAACAAAAAATAATGAGAAGAAACCATTGATAAGAAAAACAATTGCAAGAGTGAAACGAGTTCGTGAGACGAGAGTTTAAAAAATATATTATTTCACTTGATTTAATTTTCTGATTTTAATATCAAACAATTAAAAACTATAAAAAAAATTAAAAAACAACTTACAAATATTATCCAAAAGATAAGAAAAAATATTAAAAAAGAAAAAAAATATTTAAAAGCAATTTGGATATTAAAATTGCAATCTAAAACCGCTATAAATTTCAATTTCGTTGCCGAAAGTTTACCAAAGCACTTCTGCAGAACTTAACGATCTTCTCCATGTCCAGCCCGAGCCTTCATCGATTTTAAATTGAGCTTGATGAACATCGCCTCCGTATGTGCGATTCCTAATTGATCTTTAAGATCGCTTGCTTGGAATTCATCGCTTGGCTCGGAATTAAAAACTCATCTTGATTCGGGATCCGCAGCTCGGCCAGGGTCCACGACCCGTTGCGATCGCCCAGACAGAGCTTCTGCCATGACTCATGCCATCGATTTGTATCTCGATCGGCGTGATTGCGATCGGATCGCGAGACGATCGACCGGAATTTAAAATCTCCCACGATTTTCATTCCTCAGCTGCGGGAATAAATTTCTTTGTTTCCGATAAGGAATTTTTATTGCGAATTTGATACAAGATCAGCGTTTCCCCAGAAATATGAAACTCTTTGTAATCAACGGCATTGAAGTGAAAGATGGAGCAGATTCCAACGTGTATCCGTCCGATGCTGCTTATCTGCGAGATAAACATTTTTGGGAACCGCTATCGCTCCAATTCTTGCCACTGTCATCGATTCGAGGAGACGTCGGTGGGGGGAGAGAAAGGACCAAGTGCTTTCTCCGAGAGCGTGCGGGAAATTGCGAGAGAGTGAATGTGGATCTGTATCTGAAGAAGAAAGAAAAGTATCCGAAACTGTGGTGAATTTCTGAGATTCTGCGTTTTTGCGCTTTGCATCTCGACGATCGGCCCATGGGTTTATGAATTTATTGCCAGACGGACGGATGAATAGACGCAGGAACTGACGGGCTGTCCGTCTGTCTGTCTCCGCAAGCTCATTAGCGCTGTTGGCAGGGTATCTGTCAGATACGAGTTATCTATCTGCCGATTTCATAAACTCCCATTCATTCGCTGTACTTCACATATCTCTCTCTCCCTTCCACCTTCCCCTTCCTCATTCCACCCGCTAATTTGTGTTCATTCTTTTATTTCCTTAATTGCTCGCCACTTGAGCTTCGCCAAGAAGCTGGCAAGCGAAATTTGATTTCAACACTTTTTTCAATTTATTTTCATCATCATTGGGAACCGTTGATTTTTTTCGCTCCCAAAAAATCTCGTCCATTGAGCGAAATTAGCCAAAGAAAAAAAATCACAATATTTTATCGAAATTAAATTTTTAAATTTATTTTTCTTTTTCCCAATTTCATTTCAAAATTTCGCCGCAATAAAAGTCAATTGAGTGAATTTCAAGAACAATTTATTGGGACGGGTTTAAATTCTTTCTACATCTCTCTCTCTCTTTCCCTCTCTCCGTCTCTCTCACTCCGCCTGTCGTCGCTCGAGAAACAATTCGAAAATAGTTTCGAGCAGAAATAAATATAGTTCTAGTGTTTGGGCTGATTCCGCACGATAGACGAGGGGGCGAATGCCTTCGAGCCACGCCCCCTGCTCCGCCCCCTCGCGCCGTCGGCAACCTTGATGGCGTCCATTGGCCATGGACATGCTTCGAATCATCATCATCTCTGAAGAACGCACGAACCATGTGGGAATTTGGATTCGGGCCGCGATTCGATCGAGCCAAGGCTGACCAGGGGTGGGCCAGTGGGAGATGGAGATCATGCGGGCCCATTAATTTCTGGCCGTTCTGGTCCCGTCCGTTTCGGCCGATGGCCAGAGGTCTCCACGCACTTGGCCATTGATTCGTTCGAGCCTGCGACGACGACGACGACTGGGTGTTGATGGATGCTCGAAATAACCTGGCCATAACTCACCATCCATCGCTGGCCATGGGGTTCTCTTTGGGAACCAGCCCGGGAGGCTGTTCCAGGGCTGGCGCTTTCGCCTTCTTCGCCTTCGCCCCTGACGTCATCTGTGACGAGAGAGGATTTTTTTCAATTATGAAAAATTGGAATATGTTCAAAAGAAAATGTTCAATGAAAAATATTTGATAATTTTTCAAAAGTCACATTCTATAAATGTATTTAAAAATTTTAAATATTTAAAAGAAAATCTATCTTTCTGAATACATGGTATTCCATATCCAATCCTTAGTAACAGATAGTGATAGGAAAAAGCAAATTTGTATAAAACGGGGATCTATTTTTCTTTTTGTAATCATATTAAAAGTTCAAAAAGCTAACTCCAAATTCGATCGTCGAGAAAAAAAATGTATCGAAATTTTTCATCTGGAAATTACGAATCTTTTGCTACGTGCCATATGAATATTTCGTCTAGACCGATTCTATTCCAGATTCAATTCGAATGGAACCCAATGATTTTGACCCGGATTCAGACCGAATGTCGATCACCGAACTCCGACAGGCAGCAATCAGGAGGAGGGGAGTCAAATGGAGCGAAAGACAGACAGACAGACTGGTCAGACAGACAGATGTGTGGTCCGACACGAGCCCGACGAACTCCGTGCGTTTTCCGCATTTTCGGCGACGCCGGACGAAGAGGACGAGCGCACGCACGGCTCGCTCGGCGATCCGATGGGCTTTGGGCGAATGCAAAGCGAACGGATTGCGCTGTAGCTTTGTATCGTGTATCTTGTGGTCACGCTCGCACACACACACACAGCCGCAGCTCCACAGATACGGCACACGTACACACTGAGGCGAGCAAGCGAGCGCCTGTGGTCGCGACGTCGTCGGCGCTGTCGAACGGACGACGAACGAACGAATTTTCACGATAATTTTCATGAATTTTCTTTAGTTGAGAGAAAATCGTCGCTTGGTAAACGTCACACGACCCAAGAGGAAGTATCGTTCAGATACCTTTTGTTAAATTCCATTCTTGGCGAAACGGAAAAGGAGTTGCATTTGAGTTCAAGAGTGCGTGAAGATCAATTTTTAGTTAAAAATACAAAAAAAAAAATAATTAAACTCTCCGAACTGCGAACATCGACTTGTGAACGAAAGGATTTTCCGAAAACTTTTGTTTTTTCTTTTTAAATTTTTTAGGTTTTAAAATATTTTTTTAATTTATTTTTGGCAAAATTAGAAATTTGTGCTTGTGTTCGTGCGAATTTGTACCTATGAAGTTTCGAAAAACACCCGATCCTTGCTGGAAACGATAAAAACGAAGTGAAAAAATTCTCGGAAAAGATTCGATAAAAAAATTCGTAGAAAATAATTTTTAAAAATATATCGACAAATTTTTCAAAATAATGAGACGAAATTTTGTAAAATATTTATTCCAATATAAGCAAATCAAATAAAATCTAATTCAAATCGGGCTCGAAATTAATGTAAAATTTTTTATCTCACCTAATGCAGAAACCTGTGGATATAGATTGATTGATTCATATAGATACGTAGATTGAGATTTATATCTTTTGGATACCACAGCCAAAAGGAATACACACGCAGATACAACGCTCGAGTACAGCCGCCAGCAAAAAGTACCCGAAGAACCGGAGGAAGGAACGGAGGGAAAACGAAAAATCCGAACGAATCGAAGGAAAAAAGTATCTGAAAACTTTTCAAGGTGAGTTTATTTTTAGGCGGAGCGAACGAGCTGCGCGGATTCGATTCTGTTCCGATTTTCCTCCCATCCTCGCGCCCCCCAACCGTCGACCACTCCTCGCTAAATGGGTGACAAATTGCGAAAGTTGTCGACGTCGCTGTCGTCGTCGAGAATCGCATCGACGAGATACGTATCGCGTATCCGTGCGTCCCGTTGCAGCGGACGCCGCTCTCGACATCCGTCGGATACACGAAAACGCTCGACGAGTTTCCGAAAACTTTTTAAAGGTCGTCGTAGCCGAAAATTCTTCATTGTTGTTGTTGTTGTTCTTCCTCTTGTTGTTATTGTCGTCGACGGCAGCGTGTATCCGTATCTATCAGTCTCTAGTATGTGTATGCGTGTGTGTGGAAATTATGAAATTTCGCTCTAATTGTTGTTGTTCATCCCGATGATGTATTGTCGTTATTGTTTTAGTTGGTTTTGTTGTTATTATTGTTTGTTGTTGATAATTTTTGTTGTTATTGCTGATATAATTGTTGTTGTAGTTTTTCTCGTTGATTTGATTTTCGTTGAATGAAATATGAAATTTTCTGAAATTCTGGCAATGCGCATTTTTTTGTTGTATCTTTTATCTGGCAGATACAAGCGCTTTTTTGCACGACTTTCTGGTTGATCTATTTTCAGATCAAAACAACACTAACAATAATATACAGAACAGCAACAAAAAGAACAACAAGAACAACAAAAACAATGAGAATGAACCGCGACTAACGTGATGTAACATTTCATAGAAACGTCGAGCGGAGCAAAAGAAAGAGCGCCAAATCTTGCGGATACCAAAATGTATCTACACACACACACACAGCTATCTCATGAACAACAAACACAACAAGAATCACTGCCACAACAACAACAACAAGGCAATCCCAACTGTTGCTCGCCAAATTCTCAATTCTAAACGCCGCCAGCTCCAAGCGGATAGAAAGAAACATTGGGGAAAGAGTCAACCAGAGAGAGTGAGTGAAAGCGAGTATGAGAGAGAAAGATAGCGTGGAGAGAGAGAAAAGAACAAAATGAGAAAGACGGAAAAATGTTTAAAAATCCGCAAAATTCGGCCGGCGGCGACGGTCGACGCGATTTTCCTCGGGTTGTTTTTGCATTTTTGTCGCAAACGCAGTGAACCAACAACGTATACAACAACAACAGCAACAACAACAACAACATGTCCGCAGAACGACAATAACAAGAAGAGTTTTTCACTGAAACCTGAGGATTTTGAAAACAATTTTCTTTCTTTTTCGCTCTCTCGCACTCTGCCTCTCTTCGCTGGTCTTGTTTTCCTTTATTTCTTTTTCACACTCTCTCTATTTCACTCTTTGCTATTTTTTGATTTTTGAAAATTCTGGCGTTCAAAGATTTTTCGAACATTCGGAAATTTCGAAATGAAAGTAAATTTTTCGAAGAAGATGTTTTTCGTTCTTGTTTTCGAAGATTTGATCGTTGTATGTAGTTATTTTTGAAATAATTTAGATATTCATTTCGAAATTCTTAAAAATAATTTCTGAATCTTTTAGAGGTTAATGTGTGGCTTTCAAGCAAATGAATTGCTGTTGTTTTTGTTACTATTTATATTGTTCAATATATTTTCAAAATGTTTGCGCAACACATCGGACAGAAGACAACAATGTGCGATATTCCAATACAATAACGAATTTCTCATATTTTCAATGTAATATCGAATTTCGAATTTTTTATATTCAAAATCGGACAAGATTAATTGTTTAATAAAAATATAAATAAAATATTTAAAATATTGTAGTAATATAGTTAGTCTAGTCTAGTTTATAGGTTATTATTCATACTCTATATATATATCTCTTGTTTATAAGTTATAATTCACTTTCTGTAAAAACTACTTTATAATTTATCAGTACAAAGTTTAGTTCATAAGTTTATAAGCAGTCGTTGAATAAAAACTTCAGAATAAAAATAGATTGCAAACGAAGTCGTTGTGTTTTCCTGACTACAAATTTTCAGAAGTGGGATTTTCCAAAAAAAAAAAAAAAAAAAATTTTCCGAATTGAAAAACTGAAAATTTATTTTGTAAAATTGAGAGACATTCAAGAAAACTATAAAAAGAGTGTAACAAAATAGAGAGAATAGCCAAAATGAATTGTCAAGTTGCATCAAATCAGCACACGGTAACGCAGTTACGACAATGGTTGCAAAAGCTTGGTTTGTCTTCAAGCGGCACAAAAGCGACGCTGCTGTTAAGGAAAATTTGTAGTCAGGAAAACACAACGACTTCGTTTGCAATCTATTTTTATTCTGAAGTTTTTATTCAACGACTGCTTATAAACTTATGAACTAAACTTTGTACTGATAAATTATAAAGTAGTTTTTACAGAAAGTGAATTATAACTTATAAACAAGTATGTAAATATGTAATTATGTAAAATATTTCTTTTATTAAAATTCCTCCTTCGTCAATGAAAATATTCCTTCTTCGATATACAGTATTTCTACTATGAAAATAATTCTAGTATGGGAATATTTCATCTACGAAAAATATTCTTAAATAGCTCTTTCAGAATAAATTTTGTCTACAAATATTTAAATCGTTTGTGAAAATATATTTGAAAGTAGTATTTTTTAAAGAAGAATTAAAGAATGAGAAAACCAAATATCCAAGAACTGAAAACCCCGATACCTCTAACTCTATGTATAGTTATTGTTCCCGCCATCAATTTCTGATCAATTCGTCAATTCAGCACTTGGCGATCTCGAATGCACGATCGTCTCTCTATCGCTTCTCATCCTCTTCTGTCTCACTCTATTTGTACACATCTGACTGCACACGTGGTCTAGATTCGAGACTCTTGATTCTAGATCTGCAGAGCGTGGTTTTCGATGCACGCCATGTCAGATATTTAGCGTTGTTCTTCCTCTTGCCATTTAAACATTAGAATTCCGTCATTATGAGGTAATTTTCAGAGCATTAAAATTAATTTCTGCTCCTTTGCATTCGATTCTCGCTCTTCTCGCAAACTCGATCTTTTTTCTTTCGATCCGTCTCTTCTTTGGTTTTCCCCCTTCATATCGGTCTGTTGATGGTTTACAAACACTTTTGCAACACGCGAACCCAACTGTGGATTTGCAAAATGCAAAAGAAAAAATCATCCACTGCTCGACTAATGAGCGCATCGTTGGCCGCGACTTCAGTCAATGGAACGCGCGGTTCTGGCCATGCAGAACCAGGAGGGCGGACGAGCCAGACAAGGAGGCAGGTGGGGCAAATATCGAAGATTGCGAGGTACTAAGGGAAGGTAAAGAATCAGAGGTGGAGAACATTCACGAAGAACCAGTGGCAGCCTGAGAACCGGAGCAGTCAATAAGTCAAGTCCATCTCTCTATCGTGGTTTCTGCCCGACCCACGATAGGGATCGTGTGGCAAAAGGTCACCTCGTGCACCAATCCATACCTTGGCTCCTCCTGTGCGATTTCATGTGCTTCCATTCTTCTTATACTATCATTCGTTATTTTTCCTTGACTGTTATTTGTTTCTTTTATTCGTTTTTTTTTTCATTCGTTTCGTTTCTTTCATTCCGTTTTTTTCTTTCATTCGGTTTTTTTTGCCATTCGCTCTTTTTTGTCATTTTTTGTCATTCTGCCCTCTTACGATTTCTCATCACATTCCTCCACTGCCGTTTACTTTGTCTGCTCTTCCAGTCTTGTCATACGTTCTTAGCTTCTCTTCATACTCGTCATCCACCTTCTTCTCTAACTCTTCTACCTTCTGCTCCACCTCTTCCACCTTCTACTCCTTCTTCTCATCCTCCTCTTGGATTTCGTGAGCCCTGTCACTCAGTTGGCCATTTAGTTTTTCAGAGGGTTTTGTCTGCTGCAGCACCTCTGCCTCTGTGACTCCTGACACTTCCAACTCACCAGCTCAGTTGATGATCAACCAACCAAGCAACTGTCCCTCGCCCGACACTCGAGCAACCTCCTTCGCTTCGCTTCGTCTCGCCCTCCTTCAGGAGCAAAACGTCTGTTGCTGTTTCCGTTCTTTAAGTAGTCGATGTTCCAGACTTTGTTTTCTTCTATTTGGGGTCCTACTTCCCTTCTTCGTCTTCGCATCTTCTCCCTCTTCATTTAATTTTTTTTATATTTTTTTCTGTTTTCATTCATATTTTGTTGCTGTTACAGACAACAGCATTTAAATGCACGCATTCGCAGTCATTATCATACGTCAACTTGAGCATGCGAAATGGTTTCTGTTTTGTTTTTGTTGTTCGACATTAGTGTTGTTGTTGGTATTGTTGTTGATGTTATTATTGTTGTTATTATTATTACATTGGTTTTGTTGTTATTGTTGTTGTTGTTGAAGCGCCTCATTGCAGCCACGAAACAAGGATCGACGGGATGACGACGAACAAGACGAAAACGTCTTTAGGTGCCATTCGACAAACTTAATGCAAATTATTATTTAAAGAGACGCACAGCGAACGCGTCTGTCCCTCCGTCCGTCCGTCTGTCTGTCCCTCCCTCTCGAGATCCGTCTCTCTGTCTGGTCGTCTATCTGTGTACTTATCTCTGTCTATCTCCCCACAAAAGAAACGATTGCCCTCTCTGTCCCGTTCTATCTCTCTGACCCTGTCTATCTCTCTGTCCTGCTCCTCTGGTTTGTATGTTAATCGGTCATGGATAATTAATATGCGCGCCCAAGGATTATTTAAAGAGCGATTTATTCAGACTTAAATGCAACGAGCGATTTTTCTCCATCCACTCCTCCTTCGTCATTCTCTTGCACCATCGTCATAAACATGAAAATCATCATCATCATTGCCATCATCGTCATCATTGTCATCATCACCATCATCATCGGCATCATGATACCCATGGCGTCAGTGCGCTTTCCGGCTCATTGCAGTCCCAACTAGATGTCAGACATAAATTCTGGAAAGATCTTCGCTCTGACGCCGTAATTCCGCATGATTTGATGGTTTCTGCGTCTTGTTCTTGTTCCACAGAGCCATACATATTGTCGGGGCGGAGTTATGGACCTCTAAGTAGTGGTCCAAAGACCTGTATATAGATCATTTTGCGATCTCACCAACTTATGGGGGAATAAATTGCATCGAGAGGCATTTGATCCCAACCCACACGAAGGTGATTTACTAGGAGATCGCTTTGAGAAGCAAATAAAGATAATTCAAATTGAAATATTGGACTATTTGGTATATTTTGAGTTTTTTAAAACTCTCCTTTGTGTAATGAAACTGATTTTTCACTCTCCTCGAACGATCGATAAACATTCGAAAAGTCCAGAACAGCAAATGAGTTTCCATAGCTTTTTCCCGTTCTGATCGAATGGAACCCCTCATAGGCCTCGACGGTCGACTTCCCCCCCGTCTCCCGTTACTCCCACAAATCGATTACCGATTGGAAATAAGGCTGACGTAAGCTCTCACTTACTCATTCGCTCCACCTTTCCTTTCCTTCTTTATTTCGTTCTGTGCACTTTGTTTATCGGACTGTTTGAATATTGTGTAAACATAAATATATATTACGGCATTTCTATTTGGGAAAACACGACCAGCACGACCCCCTCCCTTCGCCGCCCCATGCCCCCTATCGCTGGTCCCTTCCGTCATGGGGCTCCCTCGATTCGATGCGATTCATTGAGTAAAATCAATATTTTGCTGCCGCATCAGTAGATAAAAAACGGAAAGCAAAGGCCAATCATTTCGACAATAAGTCGCTTGTACGCTTCGTCCCGTCGTCAATACTGATAACAAACACCACCCCCCGCACCCATCGTCGAACCCTTCTGCCTCTGTGTGGCCAGTGGAGAAAAAATCGAATCAAAGCCAAAGCGTTGTCGATGAGCTTCGGATGGCGACCAATGTTCGGGGATCTGGTTTCTACACGATATTGTTGTTGTTGTTGTTGATTTTATCATCTTGTAGTTGTTGTTATTTTGTTGACTTTATTGTTATTATTACTATTTTGTTGTTATTTGTTATTCTTTGTTATTATTGCGTATTCTTTGTTATCATTTTCGTTGTTGTTCTTATTATTTCCTTTGTTGTTATTATTATTTTCTTTGCTGTTATTATTTCTTATGTTGTCAGTCATTATTATCATGAGTCATCGATTGCTTATCGATATATTGTAATTTCTGCTTCATCTCCTTCCTCTTATTCATCTACTTCTATTTATCTTTTTGTGAAACATTTCTTTCCATTCGTGGGAATCGCATTCTTTGCAATTATCGATTGTTATCGTTAGTCGATGACGTCTGACGAACGGTAGTTGTTAATTTTCGAGTCATAGAAATTTGTTCATTGTTATTGTTGTTATTTTTATCGTTGTTATTGCTATATGCCATACCATAAGAAGTTGTTTATTGTTCTTGCTACCGATCGATGATGTGTTTTCCGGGAATCGTCTCCACCTTGAAGCGAAAAACTAATCATCAGTCGTTGTCGAATAAGTTGATTATGTCGACGGCGATAATGAAGTTCGGGCTGATCGCGGAATTCAATGAAGGGTCTTGTTTCCGATCCATCCACGGAATGAAAAATTTTGTTTTTCCTTGTTATCATGCCGGATGTTTGATTGGTAGAAAATTAAATTTGAGATTGTAAAAACATGGTTTATAAAGGGTTTCTGAATTCCCTTTACATCGGATTCCTAATCAATCTGAGAATTCTTCTTGAGGTTCTTCTCTACGACCATGAGGTCTACAAACTCAACCTTCTCAAAAAAACCTGCTCCGGGTCATGATCGAAGAGATCGACGACAACCACCGACTCAATCATCGATCAATCGTTCGTTCCACCGATTTCGGTGAGATCGAACTAGCGTGACAGTTATGAATTCTATTGTCCTCATTTCACTTTTGAAACTATCACACAAATCTGCAAATGAAAAGAACTAATTATATTCCTGAGAAAGTAAACCTTGTGTATGGAAGAGGAAAGTTGAGACTGATTAATTTATTTATTTCGTTTTATTTTGCGTATCAATTGTTGGCAGATCTTTAGTATTAGGAAGAGGCAATCAAATTGAGAATTATTACAAAGAGTGCAAAAAATAATAGCGCAGAAGAAGGAGAAGAAGAGGAATCCGAAAGTGGAAGGGGAGACAAAAGATGTAATTTATTAGGAGGCGGGCGCCATGACGAAGAAATACACAAAGAATCTGCAAAAAACTCAAAAAAATAGAAAACAGAAAACAAAAACGAAGAACCAATAAAACAAGCAGAAAAAGAACATAATAAACAAAGCGAATTAAATATGAAAATAATGAAGTTTCGTTTGGTTTGATCCCCAGAGAAACCAAAAAACAGACAGAGAAAAATAGACTGAAAGAGCTTAGGAACATAACAGAGAAATAAATCAAAGAAACAGATTCTTTGGAAGACACCATGTCAAATATATTGTCAGAAGCGAAGATCAACTGGAAAATATATAAGATATACTTATTGAAAGACGAATTTAGTTATAGACCATAGTAATGGACATACATGAAAACATGCTGAGATTGAGGAATCTGCAGAAACAGACGAGGAGATGGGCAGACTTAGATCTTTTTAGAGAAGGAGAAACCAGACCAGATCAATAGACAGACATCTCGACAGACGCCAGACACAGCCAGACAAGAGGCGCAGACCCCAGCCAACTGCTGGTGGATAATCCGACCAGCAGACCGCGTTCGCTTTGGCCATGGTTAATTGAAATGGTGCGAAGGTGTTGTTGTTGTTGAGTCCCAGCCCTCCCTTCACCTACACTTTGCCTTTTATCGCTCTACATTTTCGTTGAAATTTCTCCGTCCGACATTTCTCAATTGTTATTGTTTTCGTAATTAAATTGAAAGTTTTCGGCGGATTTGGCATGATGGGGTGGGGGACGGGGAGGAGGCTGGTTGGAGTGGTGAAGGAAGGAACAACAACAATAACTTCGATATATATTTTCATTGGGTAAAGGGTGAAGAAGAGTTCTTCGCTTAGTTGGGGTGGAGGCAAGAAAACTTTATTTGTTGCCCTTGAGTCGTCGCACTTTCCAACGCAGAAGAAACCTTCGAATGCCATTCTCATCAATGGTTGTTGTTGTCGCATATTGTCTTCTGTCTCCTACTCTTTCTACCCCTCCCTCTGTCTTCTCTCTCTCTCTCTCCTCCCCCACTCGATCGTTCGCTTGCTTTGTCAAGTGCTCTTTGCATAATTTTATTCACTCACGTTTCTTTCTTCAGATATGCCACTTGTTGTTGGTGATGGGGTTTCATTTGTTGTTGATGTTGTTGTTTTGTCAGTTGTTTGGATTGTTTTTGTTTTCCATGAATCTCTAATTGATGTTGATGTTGTTGTAGTTAATGATGTTATTTTAGTCGATGTGGATTGTGGGCGATGCGCTGAATTTGAAGCGAACCAAAGTGTTTCGGCCACGTTAAGAAACATGACATTTTGTCAAATCAGTTGCGTAACATTTGCTTTATTTCGCGAACTCAAAACAAGAAAAAACAATCCAAATTTAAATAAGTAAATAAATGAAAGTCTTTTAACCTACATTGCGATGTACGAACATTGAACAAATAAATAACACAATAAAACAAATAAGACCACAGAAAGTAAAATGAGAGAGTGGTACAACATTTACTGAAATATCTAGTGATAGGATTGTTTTGATTTATTAAAAACGCACCATTGATTTGAAATTTATTTGAATTTAAACAAAAATAATTGGGTAATTAAAAAATATCAACATATATTTTTAAATATATGGAACGGTCTTGATTGCTAATGAATTCATCACTTTTCAACTCTGAAACATTTCCACCTTCCTCACCTCCCATCCCAAGAGCTCGTCGTGATTTGGCTTGCGATCCTCTCATTTATTTCACATGCGAATTTTAATTACCGAATATTTTGGCATTGAGCACAAATTTAAAAAAGCACACACACGAAACAAATGCAGAAATTCATTTGAAAATATGCACAACATAAATATTCAATATTTACGCGAGTGATTTATGGCGAACACAAAACGACACAATTTATAATAAAAATCTGTGGAAAAGGAAAAAGAGAAAAATTAGAAGAAATTCAATTTAAATACAATATTTAAGAATTAATAGAAGGGGCACAAAAAAGAAAATACTTTAAAAAGAAATGTAAAAATTAAAACAAGTTGAAAGCAATTAAAAAATAAAAGAAATAAAATCACAATAAAAGCATTAAAAAGACAATAAAAGAGATACAAATGAGGAGAAATAAAAGTTGCATTCAAATTTACATAAATAAATCGCTCAATTAAAAATGCGATGACCGACAGACGTCGGACGGACGGACGGACAGACTGAAATGGGCGACGACGAACACATGTTGGCAGAACATTTGTCGTGACAACAACCCGCGTCTGTTGACAGTTTGGGGCCGCGTACAACAACAATAAAAAAAAACAAAAATAACAACAACAACAATTAACCATCACAACGACCACCAGCATCTCGCGGTGGCGGAGGAAACGATTCGAGGAATCGTAAAATCCGAACGAAGAACTCCGAATACGCAACCCCGCCTCCGTCCACCACTCACAGAAACCCCCTGATGATCGCCACCTGCCACCCCTCCTTCGAACCAGCCCCCCTCCTCCCCCTTCGGCGTCCTCCTGCGCCATCATTAAAATACAAGAAACGAGGTCAGCCGAGCGACGCCAAGAAAGCAGAGAAAGAGACCGAGGTGGGAGGTGGACGAGATTCACAGAAGCTGAAACGATACAGAAAATTCAGCATAAAACATTACATCGATGCGAGCGACGTTCGCTAATGATCCACCCACCGCCCCCCGACACGCCACGCCCCGCCCACTCCCCATTCACGATGGCCAACGATCGAGATGTGAGGGTGCGAGACTGTGACTCCGACGAGCTGATCATTAATAGATGATCATCTGATGATTGGAGAAATGGGAGGGGGAGGGAAGAAGAGGCCAGACAGACAGACGGGCGGGTGAGTAAAAGACAGAGAGAGAGAGAAGGATAAATGGGAAATAATTCGAGGGACGGACAAACATTGATCTGAGAGAATAAGTGCGAAGATTCGTGATTGGATCACGGTTGATATCATAGGGATTGGGGGCGATGGTCTGTGGATTCTCAATGGTTGAGGGAGAGAGAAAGAGATATAAAGAGGGAGAAAAAGTCCGATGGAGGGACGGATGTTTGAAAGAATTGGGAACAGCTCGATCTTTGTAGTTGTATGCAGTAATTTATTGCTGATTTTTTTTCATTTATTTCAGAACTCAATTAAAATGTTTCCTATCATTTACTTTGCTCGACCACTTTGCTTCACTATTCGCCTCTCGCTCTTCCCCTCTGCTCCTTCCACCGGCTGTTGATTATTTTTACTATTTTCGTCGATTTTCTGCGGTCAGTTTTTTCATCTTCTATTTCTAATTATTCTGTTGCTTCTACGCTCGAAAAGTGTGACGAATCGATCGAAGGTTCGGCGTCCGCTGAATCGAGGTGTTGATGGGGGGAGATGTGACTGAAGGGCATTTGGGGAGAGGTGGGGAGGGAGGCGATGGATGTTTGCGGGGGTCGACGGTCGAGTGTGGACCGACCGGAAGTCGAAATGGAGTGATCTTTAACCCTCAGAGAGCTGCAGGTGTCCGACCAGAAGCTTTAAAAAACGAATAAGTTTCAAGCAATAAATATGTGGTTGATCTTTGATCTACTTCGAGGCTGATATTGATTGTCGACAATTAATGGGATTCTTTTAAGAACCAAAACTTCTTCAAATGTTCAAATTCTCGATCAATTGATCGTTTCAATCATGACGACTGACTCATGGTTCCTTGATTTTCTCGCTCTTTCGTTGGAGTCTCAGTCGACGTTGACTCAGCTGGACTTCGGAAGAGGTTCGAAAAATAAATAACAACAACACGAGACAGTAACAACAACATTCAACTTTATCAGAAACACACTTTCGAAAGAACACATTTTTGCAGATTCATTCGGTCACAATAATGAATAACAAAAGTTACAAAAATAACAAGAGTTAAAAAATAAAACCAACAAAAGGGAGACGCAAAATCAAAATCAAATCAAATTGAAAGTCAAACAACAACAACTATCATAATAACAACTGTCTTTTGCTGTTCGAACATATGTTTCCATCAAATTACGAAAAAAATTCACAAAAATAACATAATAAAAAATAATAAACGAATTAAAAGCAACAACAACTGATACCGAAATAATACCAACAACCACATGAACTGAAACAACAATTATATAAACTACAACAATACCATGAACACAAACAACGAGACCACAATAACGAGACGTACAACAACAACAACAATAACGAGACGAATGACAACAATAAAGTATCTGCTGCTGTCAATTTTCATCTGAACCGAATGTATCTTGACATTCGAAGAATGAAAGAATTGCTATTGTTGTTGTTGTAGTTGTTATTGTTTCCCTCGCTTGTTCCTCTGTGGATTGTTATTGTTGTTGTTTTTGTGGTTGGTTTCTGGTTGTTTTCTGGTTGTTTCACATTAACAAAAAAAAAACAGATTTGACAAAGAAAAATATTTATTTGTGCATTCGCGAAATTCCATCCAACGACAGATGGAGGGAGGAAGGAACAAGATCGAGGCTTGGCATGCGACCAAATGTCACCGGGAGAGGATAAATCTCATAAATACAACAACAATTATAACAACAACAACGATACTACATCAAAAATACAGCACAAATAATGCCACAAAAAACAATACGACAAAACCTAACAATCACAAATAATCGGGAAGGAAAAAGTCCAACAACAACAACCTGATGGTCAGTGGCCTTTTTTAAATCATCCAACACCAGCGTATCGAGAAATGGGGGCGTGGCCAAGAGGCAGAAGCTGAAGTCGAAGGCTTAAAGGACAAATGTAGGACACGGCAGGAGGAGCAGATGACGTTGCAGCAGCAACGGTACAAGCAAAAATAACTGACGATGATTCCAAGAAACACGATGACAAGACACGGACTGAGAGAAATTAAAGGATTGTAGAACCGAAGGCTGTTCGCTTGGGAGGTGGGGATGATGAGGTCAGATCCATGAGGAATGGGGGGAGAAGGAAAGATCGGGGAGTGACAGGAGAATGAACGATAAATCAGAGTGATGAGAGTGATATGGCGAATATTTCGAGACTCAATAAGGATTGGGACGACAATTTATAGGGAGAACAAAAGACCACAAGGAAGATAAATGAAGAATATTTAACTGACATGTCATCATTTAAAATAATAAAAAACTGTAAATAAATAAATATATCTACATCTGCATATAATAAGTATATTAGAAGAGTATGCAAAATATTATACTTATGTAGTATTTTAAAACATTTTCAAATAATTAAAAACGCATTTTAAAATATTAATCCTGAATTGAATTTGAATGTATAAACGTTTTTCAAATAATAAAAATAATTTTAAATGCGAAACAAACCATGGATTTTAAAGTAGTTCCACGAAGTATAAAACTACATGAAATTTTACGAATTTGGAAAAATAGAAACCGAAATAGAATCCGGAACAGAAACCATTTGTCAAACATTAAAAGGCTCTGAACGCCTCCAATTACTTAATATGGCTGAGGTGATGGGGTGAAGTGGGGCTGGGGCTCTGCAGCCTTCGCCTTGTGAACTAATCTCAAGGTTCCCGTTGCGACGACAAACATTCCAAAACGTCAAACGGCCGACGATTGACGTTTGGGTTGACTTTGAGGGGCTGTCAACGAGGCCCAGGAAACGTCGTCAAAGAACCTCGACGGCGGACAAACAGCCCAACAGGCGAATAGATGAGGGAAATGTCAAGGAAATTCCAAAAATAATCAGATATTTTTCAGAAGTCGCCGAAAAATAGCCGAAGAAACGAAAATCCATCCGTTTGAAAATCCGCAAATCTTCTGAATGAATGGATCGTCACGAGATCTAGGAGGAGGTATTCGTGATATAAACATTTTGTGCTATCCATCAGATACACGATCATACGTAACTATGGGATACACACGAATGGTATTTGCGGGAGATTGGAATTGTTTAAATTGAGAAAAACAAAAATAAAATTGTTCAAATGAACAAAAAACTTTGCTTCAACTTTGTAGATCTGTATCTACTGCTCGAATGTATCTGCTGAATACAGTAATTAGAGCTTTTGTTTAACTCAAATTCCAAATAAACATCCGAGGCAATTGTATATCGTAACGACGGGATATCGACTCCACTGAGGAATTAATGAAGGAAGTGTTTGTTGCTTGGAAAAATGGAATAAAATATCCGGTGGAAGAACCGAATAATTGTTATTGAAAATTGTGATTAAATTTAAATAAACGCAATTTTAAATTTAAATAAATACAATTTTTGAACATGATACAATATAATTAAATTAGATCATTGCTGGAGCGGAATTCGACACTGATGAATCTTTCCAATAATAACTCGAAGGACCAATATAAATGTATTTTAAAATTGAATTTTTCAATCAATTTTAGTTTATTTTTTCGACTGATTTTATGTAATTTTTTCTATTTTTACTTGCTCGCATTCGCCCACGCGTCCCACCTAGATTTCGTTCCAAAAGTTACGCAATTTTTCAGGCCTTTGCCTTGAGTTTTCAGCTCTTTTCTATTTCCCTTTCGGTCAATCATTTTCTTACCTCTTCTTACACTCATTCTGTGCGCCTTGACTTCAACCAGAAGTTATTGATTTTTATGGTGAAAAACAAAAAAAAACATAAAACAGAAAAAATAATAAAATTCTTAAATATTAAAATAAATGGAAAAATTGAGTAACATTTCACACAGAGGCTTTGATTTTCACGGAAAACAGTTTTTTCGTTCACATTTTATAATTTACGATACGCAAACGTTTTTCTGACGTCGATACGTTAGATCGAGTCTGCTGAGAAGTCCGTGGGGCAGCTGTTTTCATCGATCTTCCCGCTATACCTCAAATATTTATTTACTTAGATGTATTAGGTACATGGGTCATTGGGCAGAAATAGCTCGAGAAGCGAAAATAAACGAAAAGCTTTTGAGTTTTAAAAGTTTTTTCATGTTTGATATTGGGTTGTTTTGAAAATTCTCTCATGAAAGTAACTTTAATTCCGCTCCCTTCTCCTCCTTTTCTGCCGTCATTTCTTTCCCCTTATGTCCTCCCCTTTACTTTGAAGACATGTTCTAAACATCAGCCACCTGAGTTCGACATCTGGACTGACGTCGACAATGACAACGACAGCCGCTGCAGCAACAAACGACAGGAACACCAACAATTTCAGTGACAACTCTCTCACTCAAGCAACACCATCCCCAACAACAATGAGAGTAACAACAATGACATCGAAATTAATACCAACACCAACAACATCCACCATCAATCGACAACTTGAAATGTTGAAATGTTGTCGCTGACGATGATTCCGGAGCAACTGTTGGTTGGCTCGTGACAACTGCACAGCGCCTGAATTTATGTGATTCCTTTTTATTTCCACTAAAATTTCGAATACAATAAAAACAAAAGCAACAACAACAATAGCATGTGTTTTGCAGTTTTTCGAGCTGCACGCTTTATTTCGGAATTTTTTAAAATAGCCACAAGTTGTTGCTGCTGTTGATATGCTATTTGTTGATGTTGTTGAGGATTTTGCTGCTGCTGTTGTTGTTCTTGGTGATGATGATTCTGTTATTGTTGGTGGATATATTATTGTTGTTGGATTTATTATTGTTGCTGCTGCTGTTTCAGTTGTTTTGACATGTTGATCTATTGTGCGTGCTTCGTACGGCATCCGTTATGGGCCACGAATCGCATCAAGTGACGTAAACAAATTGTCGTCGTCGCTTCGCGTTCTGTCTGTCTATCTTTCCGCCCAGTCGCTAGTGCAACTGTCTGTCACTTTCGTTGACATTTCAGTATTTATTTTCAAACATTTTGTTATTTTTTCCCTTCATCCCTTTGCCCCAAATTCATTGTAACATGTAAATCATGTCAATTATTGTTTTTATTGAGGTTTTCACTTGTTTCAATCAGTGATTTGCATTTTGATTTGTGTATTGAGTTAATTTATTGGGAAATATTTGGTACATTTGTTATAAACCAAATGTTTGAAAATAATTTAAAATTATAAATATTTCAAAAGTATTTATTTTTGTTCTCCAAATATTAATGTTTTTCTCCTTTTTATTTCAGGTAAATATTTCATCTTCTTTGAGATTGATTAGTTGGCTATAAAAACAATTCGTGGAAACTGCTAATCGTAAGAATTTATATTATTATAACTATTAGTATCAAAAATATATATTTATTTCTACAAAATAATTCTTAATGCATTATTCGAAGACTGAAATGTAGAAAATGCATTATTATAATATTCCATAAATACTATTTGGCAGTATATTTTACAGTAACTCCTGTATATTCCCTTCTCAATTACTTGACAATTCCCCTAACACCCATCCAATCCTCCCCTGAAGTCCCTTCGTCCCATCCATCGAGAGTGAAACATCAAAAATCCCACGAGAGATGGAGAAATTCTCTCGAAATTCCACCACGACGACCCGAAACCCGCGCCTGACTGATGGCCTCCCATTAGCGAGCCGAGGCGGCTTCAATTGAAAACAGATGAGGGCAAATTTTCAAAAGCCGCGATAGGACCAAGGGCTGAGTGAAAGAGATCGACTAGATAGGCAGGAGGCGAGAGTGAGATGGATGTTTGTCAAACTAATTGCCGATGCTTTGTAAGTGTCAACGGGCAGGTGTGGGCGTGGAATTTAGGGGCGCGGCAACAAGTTCCAAACACTGTGGAAGGGAAAAAGAGAGAGAGAGAGAATTTGTTGATCAAGGATTTCGAAGGCTCGTTGAAATTGCATTGTGCGGAGATACAAAATCAACATCTGGCAACCTCGGTGTTGTCCGTCGATTGCTCGCGGCAAACAAATTAATTAATTGCAATCCCAATAATTAATATTTTATTTGATTTCCCGGTTAAATATTAAATATTATTGCCTACAGGGCGTCGCCGAATGCGAACAACTCAATTTATTTATTTATTATTAATACATGCTGTGAGCTCAACTCCTCCCGCCCACCTCCTCAATAACGGCCAATTAGTTGCAATCATGAGAAAAAACTCGAAACCCTCTTCAACCACTCCCACTCCGACCACACACCATAAATTGATTACTTTCTTTGTTGTGGTTAAATAAATTCTCGCAAAATGAACAACGTACGGACCTTCGACACGACTGACCGAGCGAAAGTCAAATTAAGTGGCAACATCGAGCAATCACAGAAGTCTATTAAAGAGCACTATCGATGGCTTCGATTGCCAATGCGGATGGATCGATGGATTTTATCTCCAGCCTTCGCCTTGGTTGACCCAGAATCGAGACGACGACGAGGGAGAGATGGAATCGCATTCAAAGACACGAAGGCGCCGACAGACAGATGGACAGACAGACATACGGAGATATAGACACAGAGAGAGAGAAAGACATACAAACAGACTGAATGACAAACGCACAGAGAGATAGACACACAGTGATACAGACAGACATAAAGACACCCCGAAGAGGTCGGAGCTTCAGAAGTCATTACTCAAAACGAGTGGTCCGAGAGGGAGGTTGTTGGAGCGAGAGGCAGGCTGGAGCGAGAGGAGGAGAGATGAAGTGTCGGCATGAGTTACGGATGCTGGACCACGAGAAGAAGACTTCGATACCGAGGCACGTGGAAACCGAAGGACACAACCGAGAAACGGACTCCAGGGCAGAGAATAATCCGATCAAAAGAGGAGAAAGATAAGAACGACTAGGACAAAAAAGTGGTAGGTGTGGGAGGGAACGAAAACAAAAAGATGGGCGTATTGAAAAGAAACTCAGAGATGAAAGGAGAACTAAAAGGAAAGGAAAGGAAGACAGTTTGAAAGAAAACGGTTACCAACAACGAAGCTGAAGAGGAAGATCAGAAGATATAGGAGCAGAAAAGAGGAGAGGAAATGATTGAGAGTACGGAAGAATAAAGACGAGTCACTGAAAGGAGAAGACAAAAAAATAAGGAGAGAAACAGAGTGAAAGAGTGATTGAAGGCAAACAGTGATAGGGGACCGACAGAGATAGGGAGCAGATCAATGAAACACTTGTGTAGACAAAGACACGCTCAGGAGAATTGCATGGCGATGGGAAGCTATCGATGGTATCGAATTCAATGGACAAACGGACTGTGGATTGCGGCTAATCGTTGAAAGACCGGGGACAGAATGGGAAAAAATAAAAGGAAATCGAGCAATTGAGAATCTCTCTAGCGATTAATACAGATTGAATACAGAGTTTTGTATTTTTATCAAATGGTTGATAACGAAATAATTCGATTTGGAAATATTCGAAAGAATGAGAGCACTGAAAGTGGTATTTAAAGTAGAAATAAAATGTACAAATATTTACGAAGGTGGTGCTTAATATTTTTCCATATGTAACAAGTCAATCCATTTAAATGTTTGTACAAGCCACAGCGATATATGTATATTTCAACAAGCGTATAATCTGCAACAATTTCAATTAAGAGAGCGAAAAATTCCAACTGTAAACATTACACAAATAATATCATTGATAGTAATAATAATTACATCGAAACCGAGTAACAATCGATGAATTGGTGAGAATTTATTGTGAAAATTATAAATGAGATTTATTAAAAACTCGACATTAACATTGCAAATATATTATTTTCATATTTTCTCGTTTTTCCACCTAGAGGAGAGTTTTTATCGCGATATACCAGTGTTTGTGTGTGTGTGTTCAGACACACATACAGACATTTACGAATAATTAGTCACGAACTTCGCGTCGAACAAATCGATGGGGTGTGGGGGAGGAGGATGAGGTAACGATACACTGCATAAAGTGATCAGAGCGCAAAAACAGGGATTTATTTTGAAAAATCGTCATCACACTTATAATTGGTAAAAAATGCAGAATATGGTTTCAATTTGTATTCATAATATTTTGAAATAACTGTAAAAAAGAACTATTCTGGCAAAATAAAATAAGATTTTGTAAGTTATTCGAAACTTTGGCCTCACCATAGGGAAAAACAGAGACTCGCAGTGTATAAATTTTCATGAACGACTGTTGGAATATTCAACAACAATAACAAAAGCAATAACGATGAGAGAAGTAAAAACAATAGCAAAAATGGCTAAAACTGTTATTGTGGCTTTTGTAGGCATTTCTGTGGCTCAATTGTTTTTAGCGTTATTTATTTTGTCCTTGTTGTTGTTGTTATTATTATTGTTAGTGGAACTAATATCGCTCTAGAAATCTGAAAAATGATTTATGCACGAGTATTTTTTTCAATTGCTCATTGTTGAAAATATTTGAAGGAAGAACGGGGAAATATATTCGTTAATTTATTTAACATATTTTGGAAAAGTTAATTAAATTTAAATACGAAATTAATTGAAAGCAAATAAATGTTAAGCGCAAACCGAATAACTTCATGATCTATGATCAGATGGTGGACAAAAAATTAATTAAGGAAATCGAATCGAAAAGAAAAAATTCCTAAAATTTACAAAAACTCTGAACTGAATATCACGAACTTCAAAAAAAGCTGCCCATTAACCCTATTGAACCTCACACAAATCCTCTTGTAAGGCTCCCAGACTTGAGAGCTGAAAATGCCTTAAACTTCGCGATAAAATGAAATCCTTCGAAATACGAAGAAATGCTAGCAACAACAACAACGAGATGCCGGAGAGAATTTCCCAAAGTCGCCGAAAAACCATCCAAATGCTTCTGCTGCATTCGCCACAAACTGCAGGGAATTCATTTAATTTACTTTTGAGCCAATTTATTTCTCCCCTCTCTCTTTCTCTCTCTCTCTCTCCCTGTATTCCTCTCGCTCTCTCCCCGTGTCACTCTTTCCTCGTCGTCCTCGTGTTGTTTCGTCTCTACTATTTTTCTATTTTCAATGCATTTTCGTGTCTCGCTCATGAATTTCGGTTACTTCGACTTTTCTTTTACCTCATATTCTTTTTTCGTTCGTTCCGCTGGTTCGTCTCTCGCCTCCACCCTCCGCTTTTTCTTCGTGTTCGTCTGCTGAACTAGTTCTACGTTTGCCTCGCAATTTGTTTTAATAGATTTGTACTTGTTAACGTTCATGATGTCGCTCTTGTACTTGTTGTTGTTGCTATTATTTCCCTTCTTCTTGTTTTTCTTGTAATTGTTGCCATTTTATTCATTTTTTGTTGCTATTTTATTTTCTTATTGCTATTATCGTTGTTCTTGTGATTATTGTTGTTGTGATTGTTTTTTCGTTGCTCTTGTTTTTATCGTCGTTTTTATGTGTTCCATTGAAATTTCGTCTGAAATTATTTCGCAATTGTTCGTTGAGAGCCCGTTCGTTTTTGCGCTTATTTTTTTGCCGCCACTACTACATCATCTTGCGGTTTCCCCCTCTCTCTATCTTTCGCTCTTTACCCCTCTCTCTCTTTCTATTACTCTCTGCTATCTGGCAATTTCCCAAACGCTGGGCCAACGAAGTAACGAAGAGACATAACAAGAAAGAAAAAACCCCACAGCAACAACATCGAGGCAACCGAACAATTATGAAGCCTGCTTTTAGGCTCATGACAACTGTAGAAAATCATTCAAATCATCTCCCTTTCTCTTTTCAATACTGCAGTTGTAATAATTTCCATCGAATCGCTTTTTCGATCAATTAAAACCCCCTCTCGAACGACTTCATTAAAAACTTTTCTCTCTATGTATTCGTAGACGGAAAGAATATTGTAAACATTTTGCAAAAACAAAGCGATAAAATATTTTCCGCACTTGATGAGGAGTGGAACTGTGCATGAATCACGCCGACAGCTGCTGCAGCAGCAAAACGAAAAAAAAACCTAAAAGTATTTCGAAAGATAAATAATTATAATAATATTTATATATATATTAGAAATTCGGTTGGTTTCCTCAATCCTCGACCTTGCTCTGTTTTGTTTAGTGTCTTGAAAATTCCAACAGCTTCTCGAAACCCATTTTTAACCCAAACTAAATCTGTTCCTTCGCGAGACTTCCCGAAATAATGCTCCACGAAACTTTTCCAAAATCCATTCGTTTCACTCGTCGTTGATGGCTGCGGAGCCAACGAAGCGAAAGGGAGAAAGAGAGAGGGTGAGAGAGTAAGCAAGTGAGATAGGGAAACTTTTTGAAAACTTGAGCGTTGCCACAAGATTTTCCAACAAAGAAAACCCTCCCCAGACATTTTTCCCTCACTCGAGTATCTTAGAAAAAAATTATGCAAATTTGTCAGAAACTTTTCGAAAACTCGACTTCGTAATTTGCTGTTGACGATGATTATACTACAAATGTTGTTGCAGTTGTTGTTGATTGTCGTTGGAGCTGACAATGGAACGTGCTGTGACATCACGTGACATGATATGATGTTAATTGTTGCGCTTGACAGACTTTTCGTCTTCCTTGGAATAATTTTTCAATCAAATATTTCTTCGGCCGAATTTACTTTTTGTCATAGAACATTTTATGAAAACTCTTGCCGTTGTATTTTCTGATAATAATTATCACCTCTCCATTATTTGGGGAGAGATAAAGAATCTTACCTACATAATTGAAAACTTAAAAATGTCTTCACTCTCTGGCTTTTTAAATTATATTTGTATTCAATATTTCACTGGCCGTTTGTCGATTTGGTTCGCTCTGTAGTTGTCGTGGTTCTGGTTTTGGCCCAAGTTGTCAGAGTCTATTCGACTCTGTAGTCGGTGCCTGGAGTGGACAAGTTATTTGTTTTGTTTTGTTCTCTTGCAACAAGCCAAAGACCGAACTCAGACAAGCGTGAGATCAGTCGATTACCGCAGATGGACGTGACTTCGAGAAGAAACATTTTTAGGATTAGAAGGCAATGCATGAAACTGAATTGTTCCATTTCCTGAACGGTTTGATTTTTAACTAGTGTAAAAAATTCGAGAAACAAAGATTTAAAATTAAATTTATGAAAGGTTAATCGAAATACGTTCTATAAAATAAATCAACTAAATTAAGTAATTAACGAATATGATTTCACACATTCAAACATAACGAGATCAGACATTATTATAATTAATAAAATATATTTTAATTATAATAACATGAATGGAAATATAATTAATAATAATTACAACTGCACCTCGTACTTTCAACACAAATGTCGCATTTAACCGGCGTCTGGTTGTTGACACCTCCAGGGTTTCCGAACTGCATCGAAAAGTATCGTGAAAAGAAAAACAAAAATCGTTAAATCCACGTCAGTTGTTTACAAAACGCTTGGCAACGCTTGTCATGCAAAATAAAAGCTGAGCTCAAGAAAATCGAAACAAAACAACAGCAAAAAAGCAAATCGTCAAAAGTTGACAACGAAAACGAAACGAAAGAAACGCAAAATGCAAAGAGGCAAAAAATTTTTAAAAACAGGTTGCATTTTACACGATGTCATCGACTGATGGTGACAGACAGCGGTGCAAGCGACAGACGGTGGAGTTGAAAGTGAAGAAAAGAATTTAAAGTAAATCAATATTTGGAGTAATAAATAAATAAATAATTAAATCAGTCGCCGTGAAACGAAATAAGATGGGGAAATTATTAAAAAAGACTTCGTTTAAAGACAAATGAGAAAATCGAAGAAAACACCAAGTGTTGCTCATTACAAAAAATACAAATAATATTGACAACATGACATCTCCATCCTACAGTGAGGTCATCAACGGCCTCACCGTCGACATGAACATTGGCAACCCTACACCAAGGTCATGGGTGGAGCTGTTGAGGCTCGTCATGCCGACAGAGAGACAGACCAAGGGAAAGATAGACAGGTGGTCATTGGGCAGATATTGGGACCGATAGACATTGAAAAAGTTGTTGAATTATTATCGACAATTGAACGCAAGAAGTTTGAGTTGTTCTTTGTTTTTGTTTTCATTGTCATGGGAACCCATCGAAGTCGTTATTCATTTAGTTCCTATTGTTGTTGTACTATTGTTTTTTTGTTGTAGTTGAAGTGGTTCGCTCCACGAGTTGTCGGTGGAACGCTTGGCAACCATTTAATGCTCAAGTAATGAACTTTTCATTCGCTCTCGCTGCGCAAATCGGATTATGTTCCCATTGGGTTTCAATTTTCGACATCCGTCGTCAACGTCATCATCGTCTGTATCATCATCATTTTCAACTTCATTCTCATCGTCATCATTATCAACATCGATACAGACTTCGATGGCTTTCAGAGAATCGGGAATCGTGGCTGAGAGGGTCAGGACGAGTCCCAGGAGACGAGACTCGGGTTCAAAGGCAAGTGAGATAGAGAGAAAGACTCATTCGACCACGGTTGGAATCTCAATCAGCGACGGCTTCTGGCCCGGAAGTTCTCCATCTCTCTCTTTCTGTCTGGTTTAGCTTCCTTTTCTAACGACTTGAATCACTCTTCATCTCTTTCTGTCTGACTGAACTTCGTTTTCTTACAACCTGAGTCACTCTTTCTCTCTATCTTTCTCTTTATCCCTCTTCCCCTATCTCCCTCTCTCTCTTTCTCTTTATCTGCCCCGTCGACATCAACTCGTTCGCCGTCAAATAAATTTAATATTTTAATAATGAAAAGCAGTCAAGAGATCCGAGAAACCCGATGAAACATGGGCAAACATTTCAGCGAGATTCATGTTTTCTGGACGTGACTGCGCTGTCCAAAGTGATGACGCAGAGGGGCGGCGGCGCAATGGGCGGGGCAGCCGTCGGGGCCATCAGCTTCGATTACAAATGCTCGCCTCGTTTAATTGTAAGTGGAAATGCATTTGGCGAGCGGGCACGTTGCAAATAAATAAATAAATAAAATCGATTTAATTAAATCGTCGACAATTAGTCGTATTCGCAGGCGGTGGCAGGAAGCATTGCAGGAAATGAAGGCCCAAGGGGACGACGATGAAGAGAAACCTAGGGGTGACGCATGGGAAGACCGAAGGAGACTTTCCTGGTATCGATTCATCGCTCGGAGGATGGGCTGGAGCTTCTGTCGTAAGGAGAAGTTCCTTGCGATCCGAAGTAGATAATTTGTGGAGCGAAATTCTCATAGTCATTAGTGCCATCCTGAGTGTCGCATCCTGGCATGTCCTTGCAAACACACTCTCGCGTCACCTTGAGGCAGCTCTTCCGCATCCACATCCTCCTTCTCCTCGTCCGCGTCTCGCTCTCCTAATTTACGTTAATTTCGCTTGTCTGCCGTCTGCTCTTTAAAAGCTTCACCTGGCAACTTCACTTCCACTTTCGATGGAGCCACGCCGTCATCATTATCTTTGTCTTCGTTGTCATTATCAACATCGTCATTATGATCGCTCTCATTGGTGTCATCGTCATCATCATTGTCATCATTGCCGTCATCCGATGGCACGATGGCGAACTCCTTTAAACGTTCGTTTAGACTGCGAGAAACTTTCGTCGTCGTCTGCTGTCGTTGATGTGGTTCCAGTTGTTGTTGCAATTTTAGTTAAAATTCTTGTTGCTTTTATAATGGCAATTGTTGTTATTGTTATAGTTGCTGCTGCCGTCATCCCGGTAAATGGTTATTTTATGCTGCTTCCATTACCAGAACCCCGCGCAAAGCCGGGTCGTCCCATTGAAAAGCAAAAAAAAAAATAATAATAATCTCCACATTCACTGTTGGATTTTTGGTTTTGTTTTCACTTGGTTACATTTACAACTCGCACATGTGACCTACCTCCCGGAACCCGGTCCTCACTCTCAAGGTTCCTCCAACTCCGGAGATTCCTCCCATCATTTTTTTTACCTCTCATCCTCCCAATTCGATCTCGCACCCGGTTTCTGCAACCTAGAAACACTTTTAGCAGCCGGAACTGGGAGAGGAAAAAGGTGGTAGGAGAGAGAAACAGGATGAGAGCGACAGATGATGAGAGAGAGAAAGAGTGAAGCAAGCAAGAGAGAGAGATGGCGATGGAGCACATGCATGCGAAAGTGTGCTCGAGCGGGCATTTATTTGGCCAAGACCATGACGGCTTCGCCACACGATCGTGCACACGTGAACGAAGGACGGTGGTGGAGTGAGGAGTAAAAAGGAGGTGGAAGGAGGAGTAGAAGGAGGTGGAGGGTGGTGTAAGAGGGGGGAGAAAGACTGCTGGAGTTCCCACTTATGTTCGTGCTCACCTGAGTTTCCTCTCTCTCTCTCTTTCGTCTCTTGATGACACTCGCGCTTCAGCCATTTTCAGGGAATCTCTTTATTAGCGAAAAAAGGAGGAGGAGGCGAAGTTGCGGGGGCGGAAAGTGAGGTAAATTCGAGGACGTGGACGAGGTGGGTTCGAGAACGTGGACGACGGACCTGGAGTTCGTTACATGACAGCTGGGAGCGAGATAATGTCTGAATTTGCAATGCAAATGGCGTATTCAGTGCTCATTTGCGTTGTTCTCCATTTTTCTGCACATGGATTTTGTGATTGTTGTCATTGCTGCCGTTGTTGTACTTGTTGTTGTTGTTTCCGTAGATCTTGGAGTATTTTAATTAGTGCCATTCTCTTCACTCTCCCCTGTCTCCTCCTCCTTCCCATTATCCTCCGTCTCCTTTTCCTCCACCTCATGGTTATTTTAATGGCCATTGCCTCCATTTTTTTCTCACCAGCATCTCTGCAATTGACTTTAATTAGGATCCTCTTAGCGTCCTCATTCTATTTCAGATTTATTTAATTATATTCTTTTAACAGCTTACTAATGTCTTTGTCTTTCTCCTTCTCTCTTTGTCTCATTGCAGCGAAGCTAAATTGAACAATGGCCCAACCACAAATGATGCAAATCAAGCTGTCGCGCTTCGACGCTCAGCCCTGGGGCTTCCGTCTGCAAGGAGGCACCGACTTCGCCGCTCCATTGCTGGTCCAAAAGGTAAGTTCCCATATCGATTTTGACCATGAACTTAGTAGACTTGAACGATTAACTAAAAAATGAAAAAATAGTAGTCTGGAAATAATAATCTCTGGGATTTTATTTTGTTGAAACGATGAAATATAGTTGGTAATTCAATTGTTAATTATCACCCTATGGGTAGTTGAAGTTCGATGAAGAGCCAAAAAGTTTTCCTCATCATGATTTCATAGGAACTAAATTAGTTAATAAATGCTTATGATCTGAATTCAATATAAGGTCCTCTTTCTGCAAAAGGTTCATCTTTCTAGAATACAATACTTGGTGTATCATAAATGGCTTTAAGTTTGTATACCAAATCCCACTATATACTACTCTCCCCCTCCCCACCTAATCATCAACTGTCGAGATTCTTTGGTCAGTCGGTCGGACGGCCTTCAAATGCTGACCCCTTGTCGAGACCTCTTTGAGTGCCTGTGTGAGTCATGGGAAGAGAAAAAAAGAACGTGTTTTTTTTTCCCCTTTTTCGACTTTTTTTGCATTAGTCAGGAATTTCCGCCTCCATTTCCGTTCGGTCTTTTTTTTTCATCCACTTCGTTTTTGGTCGTTTTTGGTTCTGGGTTAGTGGTGCCAAAGTTTGTGTTGTTGTTTTCTTATAGCTGCATATTTGGATTCGAATTTGTGCTCTTGGCATGCTTTTCGTCCTCTCTAGAAATTCTCCATCTCTCTCTTTCCTCTCTACATTCTCTCATTCTTCTGCAATAGAAGCCAAACTTTTAGTTATCGTAAAAATATCCTTCTTTTTCATTCCCAAATCTCTTTTTATTGGTTCGTTAATTTTGTTTTCTTATCGAATTTGTGTTCACTTCATTCAACGGTTTTTCTCATATTCGTTTTTTGTTTAATTTTGGTTTTTCTATTTTTTCATGTGATTTTTTTTGTTCTTGTTCAATTCGTTTTCGAAGGCGATAATTTTAGCAAACTATTTTTAACCGAGTTTTATTGAAGAATTTATTTTTGCGCACGTCTCGCAGAATTTAATCGCATTATTAATAGCCCGCCCCCACTCCCGGTCTCCCCCCTCCACCGTTGGCAGATGTCCGCAGGAGGCTGGACATCATGACACACACACAACCGCCCACTTCCCCCCTCCACGAGACATCCGCTTGCGGAATTCGAAGACATTGAAATACTTTTCAATTTCGAAATGGAAGACATTCAAATTCGAGCCAGCGGTGACAAAACAACCTCGAGTCTTGCTCTCTCTTTCCCTCCGTCCTGCTCGGCTTCGTTGCCAAGCGAAAGTGAAAGAGTGAGAGGGGAAATGTGTCCCATGCATTTGGTTTCATTTCAAGTTCACGTCAATATGCGTCATCTCTCTCTCACTATTTCCCTCTCTCTCTCTTCCTTTGCCCTTTTTCTGCCTCCGCGCTGACCACGGTCCGGTGGCAGCAACCGAAGACGAAGAAGAAGATGAAGAGAAGTTAAAAAGGTTCGCTGAATCATCGCAATTAAATTGTTGTTGTTGTTATTATTGTTGCTGCAATTTAAAAGGCAAAATTTGCTCGCAACCCGATAACACCGAGCTTAACTTGTAAACAAGTGAAAATACAACGCATAAATTTTACTTCGAAAATGATTGAACAACAACAAAAAAAAAAACAAAGTAGTTAAAAAAATAAATAAAAAAACCACAACAACAACAACGAAAATAGCGACTATTGGTCGAACATTTTTTGTTTGTATTTTTTGTTGTTGTATCATCAGTTGCTCATGCCATTATTGAACAACTGTCACTTCACCATCACGGCGTGGTCACTTGAAGGCTCCCCTCGGTTGTCTCCAATTGCTCCCTTCTCTCTCTTTACCTCTGTCTCTCACTCTCCGACCCTGTCTCTCATCCACTTACTCACTCTTTCTCTCCTTGAAAGACTTGAGCTCTTGCACTTGAGCCTTGCTTCGGGCGATCGAATTTTTCGCTTTGGTTTTTAATTCAATTATTCGGCTGTCAATCAAATCAGATTTTTCCCTGACGCCAACCTTTCCTCCACACTTCGGTTCATCACGCTCACTTTCTCTCTTTATTAACTATCTCCCTGTCACACTCATCGTACATCTTTCCTCTACTTTAATCTTCCCTCTGACCTCTCCTTTCCAATGTTCCTCAACCTATCTAGTCACTCCAACTCTATCCTCTCTATCTACAGTCTCTTTGACTACTTTGGTCGCAGTCCTCATTCTCTCACTCCCCTATCAGTTTGTCTGGTTCTTTCTCTCTCCCTCTCTGTGTGCTCCTCGGTCCATTTGTCTAATTAGCATAGATGACTGACAGTCCACATGCGGCCGCCATTAAGCGTCGCCATCATTCTCGATTCGTTGTTGCCATAATGTTGTCTCTTTCTATCACTCTCTCCGTCACTACCTCTCTCCCTCTCTCTCTATCTCTCTCTCTGTTTGCTTGTTGCAAATGTCATTCCTGTTGTTGTCGACGCCATCGTTGTTGTTACCGAATCCATCGCTGTTGTTGAATTTGTCTCTTCTATTGTTGTTGTTGTCTCTTCTATTGTTGTTGTTGTCATCCACTCTGTTGTTGTTGTTGACTTATCACTCGTGGATGTGTTTAATGTAACGTTGGTGCATCTCTGACGACATGTATAAACATGCCTTCGTCCATGCCCATCTTAATTGACGTCTGCCTTCCGCAATCGATTACCAGAAGATGTGTTTAATATTGAGTTTAAGTCGATGTCTAAATTTAAGGAGGCACCAAATAACGTGATGTAGAACTTTAAAAGGATTTCCTTTGGATTGAGATTCAGGTTAAAAGGTTCTCCCGGTGGACTTAAAGCGGATTAAACTTTTCAGTATGGTTATAAGAATTATCCTAATGGCTTTACAAAGCCCTTAATCGCTGGCTGTCGTAATCTCTCTATAGCGAATCATATCCTTTGACTGTGAAACCGCATCATCGATGTCGGCTCCCATTTGTCTTCGAGTAAATCCTTTGAATTTGTCACTAATTTTATTGCCATGAAAATTCGAAATTCAATTTCTCCCCTCGTCCCCCAAATTCATTGTCTCCCCAGTAAAGAACCCTTTGATAAATTGCACCGATGCCAATTAGTTCGCGAGCGAATGAAGCTCGAGTTTAATAGATTTTCAATTCGAAAATATCGTTTCACAGAATAAGGGGAGGTCCAGGGAGGGCCATGAAAAGCACGACAGAAGAAAGGTCGATGGGTCTGTGGTGAAGGGTTGGAGGGGCGAGGTTCAAATTAGCAGTAGCAGCATTAGCCGCCACGTCGTAGCTAATTAG
Source organism: Coelopa frigida (assembly GCA_017309665.1). NCBI lineage: Eukaryota > Metazoa > Arthropoda > Insecta > Diptera > Coelopidae > Coelopa > Coelopa frigida. The sequence continues at coordinate 21,076,499 of CM029562.1, forward strand.
TCTATGGACAATCGAACAATGTTGCAATAATTGTTAACAACAGAAGCAGCAGGAGCAGCAACAAAAACATTAACAAGAGCAACAACAAGAACAATGTTGTACAATAAGAGCTGTAATAACTGCATCAGCGACGGCAACAAAGGCCAAAACACATGGATTCAGTCAGTTCAACGGAACTGAACGGAAGCTAATGATTTACACTGAAAAAACAAAAAAAATAGTCCTTCTCATCTTAAATGTTCTCATATTTATTTCAAAATTATTTCAATATTTCCAAATATTTTTGTTCCTTCTCAAATTGTTTATAATTTTCTATACTTCTTCCTACAATACATACAAGAAATTCAGTTTTCAAACTGTGATTCGAATACGAAATTTCTCTCGGTGTTGGTGCGACTTTGGGGAGGCTCCAACAACAACGACACGGTGTAATAAAAGCGAATTTTGTTGGCTCGACCCATTCACAATAACTGCTGGCCATTGTGAATGGGTCTCGATCGCATTTCGGGCTTTTAGGGGGTCGCCGTGGGTCAGATTCGGGAGTTGAGTTCGCGTGAGATCATTCTGATTGCATTGTTGATGTCAGCGGGGGATGGAGGAGTTGGGGGAAGAACTCTGAGCAGTGATCAAATTTAGTACGCAATTAAATTTAGTGCTAATGGCTCAAAGTAATGGAGGCGAAATAGTAGTGGACAGCGGTTGACAACATTAAAGTTGATACATTGAAGAAAACGTAGGGGAACAGATTTCTATAAAAGTTTACATCTTTTTAAAAATATTTCAATAACTTGAAGAGTTCTTGAAAAATTAAAAATATATAGTTTGATATTGTAATAATCCTGATATTTGATTTATGTTATTTTTAATTAATTTTTTATGAATGAATTATTAAATTAAAAATAATAGTATTATAGTATTATAGTTTTTGTTACAATATTATTAAAAGCTAAGAGTATTAAAAGGATTTAGAAATAACTTCTCAGATTCGCATTCGTTGCCTCCGCTTTCACTTTCGCTGACCCATTTCGGCCTTAATGCCTTCGTCTTTGTGAAAACCCAAATTTACTGCCTTAATCTACTACTTTTTCCAACATCGTTGATGCTGCTGCTGCTGTCGCTGCTCCTGTGCGATTATCGCCTGATTTATGACGATTTCTGTTCGTTTGCGAAAATCTTGCGCAACGCAGTGAGATCACAAGACGAGAAAGTCCGCAGTCCGAGATCCGCCATCTGTCCGTCTGTTCATCCGTTCGTCTGTCTGTCCAACTCTCAGCGTGTTTTTCCATCGGTCCAACCATCTGTCCGTCCGCCATCCAAGAAGACGGACGGTGACCGCATGCGTCGGTTGAGTCAGAGAATTCGGCGAAATCTCTGTAGCCAACAGCAGCAGCAACAACAAAAGCGTCATAATGAACACACAAATTTCGTTTAAACGTGAATCGTCGTTATTGTTGTTGTTGTTATTGCTGTTGTTGATACTCACAAGAATTATGCAACAATTACAACAGTAAGAAAAACCATATCGGAGTCCAACGCAAAAGCGAAATAAAAAATGACGATGATTTTTCGATGATGCCGTCGAACTTTCGACCTGGGTTGGCAACATTGATGTTGTATCAGCAACAACAACATCAGCAATGACAACAACAAATACTTCGCTCAGTCATAATCGTCTCCTGGGCACCCCAGCCCCGTCTTCGTTCCACGTCCACGCATCCTTGAGGAGTTGATCGTTGTTGCCTTCGGTGTAGAAACATTTAATTCAATAATTCATACGCATTGCGGTTTTCGTTGTTGGCGTAGTTGATGTTGTTGTTGTATTGGATGTTGTTGATGCCTTTTAACACCTCATAAATTTCATTTATGCCCGCAGAGTTTAGCTTCACCCCTCAACCGCTCACCAGCCCCCATCTGAATCGACGTCGACTTCAATTTCAGTTTCGATTTCGTTTCCTCGTCAAGCGCGAACCCCACGGGACCCTCAAGGCCCCAAAGTCGTTTTTGTTGTTATGACTGACATGAAAAGCCCTTAAGGCGAAATAGGTGAAAAACGTAGTAGAATTTCCTCCTCACTTTTCAACTGAATTTACATCCGGAACGACTCAATGACAACGGGAAGGATAAAATTAAGAATGAAAGGAAAAATCGGAGTAAAAACAAAATTTCCCATTCCTTCTGCCTACCTCTACTCTCTTCCTTTCTCTCCTTGCCAGAGCCTCGAGTGAAATTTTGATCCATTTAATTAACTTTTGTGCTCGGGCGTTTAAGACTTAAATTGATTACGCGCAGCTCGACACGAGGACAGGGCCACGCCCCTGCAGCCCCCACGGCCACGACAACATACATAAATTGTGGAGGGAGCCAAAGGCGAAGGGGAGCGAGGGAAGATCTGTGAATTTGCATGTAGCGCCAGTGTTGCTTTGAGAAAATTTACGACCGCGACCCAGGGCTGCGACAGAAGGCATAACAAACAATTACGCCTGCCAGTGTTGCATGCAACGGGTCGAGGGGGGGATGAAGTCAAGCGGAAGGTGTTGGTGGGTGGGGCGGTGGAGGGACGGAAGGTGTTGGTAGGTGGCAACGCGTGCCGCCGACGGCGAACATCGCGAGAGACGGGGGCTGAAGCGAAAGGGGCGGAAAACATTAATTTAATTAAAATTTCGTGTGAAAACATCAGAGAGCATCGGGGCAAAAGTGCAGGAAGTTTGCGTGGAACACAGAACTCACATGTGGAATTTAGTATGAAAAAAGAGGAGTGAATTTCTGAAAGGGAACTAGTCAAAGGGATCGAAAGAAAGCCTGGATCAAAGGAGAAAGCAAATGCAAAAAAGTCAACAAAATTAATATGAGCAAATGTGGAAACAAGAATAAATGTAGAGAAATTCTGAAAGGAAGCAGGATTAGAGAAAACGGGTATAAAAGGAGTAGAAGAAAAGGCAGCAAATCAAAAATAGCACCAAATGCTCCGCAAATTCCCAAATTAGTCAACAGCTTCGAGGCTCGCAGCATGAATTGGAAGGAGTGGGGGACAATGAAGGAAAAAATCCCAACCGAAAGCAAGAGTCAAAAGAAGGATTTTCCCCAAAGGACTCGACTGCCAAAAGCAAATCCCCACATAAAGGACTCGGGCCCCACTTTCCCCCTCGACCCGCACCCCATAGAGAGCCTTTATGTCTGCCATAACTCTTGCTTTCGGCCCGTTCTTCGTTAGTTCTTGCGCTCGCTCGTTCATTCGTCCTTCCGTGAATTGTTCGCCTTCCATAAATGTCTGGGATATAAAATAAGCTACTCATCCGCAGAAATCGGATTAATTTATGACTCACTGGGAGCAAATGTTCCTCCCCCTCCTCCTTCGGAAGTTTCTTCGCCATTTGCCGCTTCCTTTTTGCATTCTCAGTCGGGCATCCGACGTCCTTTCACGGGACTAACAGACATCAGTAATGTGAATGCGACACGCGACGTGCACAGAGGAAACCTCCGTCCAGTCCTCCATTTGTCCATCCCTCGGTCCACCTTGAATGGAAGCGGGATCAGACGAATCGCCCACTCTCGGGATGGAGCTGGATCTCGACCTCGACCTCGAACTTGGTCTCGGCTCTCTTGGAGCCAAAACACAAAGGGTTCGTAATTTTCAATGGCAGCTGCCACGACGCATGAGCCCGACATCGCATCCTTTGGAGCTTGTTTATGTGTTGGTGAATTGTTGTTGTCATTGGTGGTAGTAGTGTTGATGTAGTTATTATTGTTGTTGTTGGCGTTATTGTTCTGGCCACTGAAGAAAACCCTTCATTAATTATGTTTTCAGACTGGAAAATGGAAAACGTATGACCTAGCGGAGAATGAGAAATGAAAAAATAAAAAGATATTCATTTTGGAATGAAAAGAAATGTCCAAATATGAAATAGAGGAGCTTAGCAAAGGGGGGCGTGGTCCAGTTGTGTCTCTTCCTTTCCGATGACTGAAAATTTAAAATCGGGTCGTTGTGGTCAATACGGCCATGGGAAGCTTTTTTGATGTCAGTCTCGCAGTCTCGGCGCCTAAAAATAACAATAAAAAACAACATAAAAAAACAAAAAATAATCAACAACAAAAAAATCTATATTAACAGCCACCTTTACAAAAACAATTCCAACTCTTGAAATAACAACAAATTCATCTTTAATTGTTTTTCTGCGGTTTTCACTCTGCGGTCGTCGCGCAACCCGATTCGCACTTGTCGGCTGCATTTATTATCACTGTCTCTTTCGATATTTCTCTTTCCCTCTCAACCCCTCTCTCTCTCTTTCTTTTCTTCTCTTCCCACCCATCTCTCATCAACTTGCACTTTCTTCGTTTTCATTTTCTCCCGATGCGTTGCGGTTTCGCTTCAGGCCGACATCTCGATAATTGTGCAACGACGTTCAATGTCAGGAATCTCGATCAATTGACGACAAGTCAACCAACCACACGAGGCGTCTCCAGGGAACCCGCAATGACCGCGTTACAAAGACAACTACAAACGGCGCTTCAAGTCTTCAGGGAATCTAGGGTCCAACGTTAGTCGAGAGAATTTTTCTTGTGGAAAAAACATTTCATGAAAATTATGATTAGATAATTGCATTTCGACAGATCTTCCCAGGAGATTTACTCATTAGTTGTTTCTAACTATGATACAAATCATCTACGGTCGGTATCTCACGACCTGCGGTGTGTAGCGTGCAAAGAGGAATTCAATATTAAACTCGTGTCCCATCAATTCCTCTTGCGGTTGTCGTTGGATGCTCCACAGGCCCCTCGTATTTTATTTATCAATTTAGTAATATGTATCTAATTTACATATTTTATACGCAGTGTCTGACACAATTCGCAAAGATTTTGTATGAACAATTATTAAAGAAGAACATTTAAAAATATCCCATATTTTTGAGAAATAATAAATGTTAATTTTTTTATCTTTTTATTTGCGAGAAATATGAGGTTATTAAAACATTAATATTTATAGTTATAATATTTCAAAATATGTCCTATATTAATAAATAGTAATAATATTAATTTTTTCTTTCCAGGTGAGTTTCAACTAAGTTCAAAATAACTTTAAGTATGAAATCAAATTACGGAAACCCATTTGCCCTAACGATCATTTACGGCACCGGACTCTGAGTAAGAAAAACTATTTCCGACAATGATTGATTTTTCCGGCGTAAATGGAAAGCAATAAGAAAAAGAAAAGGTCGCATCAGTGCTAGACGAATAAATGATATAAAGTAACACATAGTCTCGGGTTGTAGTCTATATACAACATCTCCTTTTTCTTCCTTCTGCCGCCTTTGACAATGACAAAGTGCACTGACCAACAGAAGCCCTATGAATCATGGTCCGCTCCGACCTGCGACCCGCTCTCCTTGGACTCTCCTTCCTTTTCCATCTCCCGTCTTCACCATCTACCGATCGGAGACATTGCCTCAATTTTGATTGATTATCAATTTTCCACCAAGAGGAAATCCATATAATGGTTTCGATCGTCGGCGCAGCGATAAATAATTCGTCCATATCCCCGGCTGTCGTAAAGAGAGCGAGAGAGAGAGAGAGAGAGAGAGAGGGAGTCAGTGGTTGCGATGAAGATTATCTCAAGTCGCCTCTCCAGACATTGCTTGTCTTCCCTCGCGTCCTTTTATTGAGTTTCTTTAGTTGCCTTTCGATTCGATTTATTTATTTTCTCTCCTTCGATCAACCATTGCATCGCGTTGTTGTCTGTCTGTCTCTTTCTTGCTCGCCTGGGGGCGTTCAAATTCAAAGTGTCAAAAAATAAATACAGTTGTCTGTGCGAGAGGCAGCCAAGCAGCCAGTTGCAACCTTCGAGCAACCTTCGAGCAACTTCCGCTTCCGCTTGTTGCCAACTGCATTTGCTTTATTTCATTTCATTCCGCTTTGTTTTTATTTGTTCACATCTCCGAGATCTCCTTTGTCTTTGTACTTATTTTATTCTTATCTTTCTCCTCTGTCCTCTCCATGGTTTATTCTCGTTCTCCTCTCTACAGATGTATTGGTTTTCTTATTTTTCTCCTCCTCAATAGATGTATTTGTTTTCTTCTCCTTCTCCTCTCAATAGATCTTTTTGTTTTATTCTCCTTCTTCATTCTATAAATGTATTTGTTTTCTTCTCTTTCTCCTCGCTATAGATGTATTTATTTTTTTGCTCTTGTTCGTCCTTTTTCCGCATTGGTTTCTTCACTCTCTCGCTGTCTCTGTCTTCGTTTTGGTCGAAAGATTTATCTGGCAGTTCAATTTATCCTCTGGCTGCGCTTCGGTGCATCCAACAACTGCTACGGTAAACACCTGCAGTCGCCGCCACCTCCCAGTCCCGCCCCTCTTCTCCTTCTGACCCCCTTCAACTCCTTCCGGAACCCCACTTCGCTCCTTGGCTCCCCTCACGATGAAGGGTAAACAACGTGCTCTGCGGCCATAAACTTCGGTCTCGTCGGATGGTTCTGCGGTCTCGCGTGATGTTGCTCTCGGTGAGGATTCTCGGGGGAGATCTGAGTGGTCTGAAAGCAACAATAACAACAAAAACTCAAACAAGAGCAATAACACAAACACTAGCATAAATAAAAAACAACGCAAACACCAAGAACAACTTCGTGGACCAAGACAAAGCAAGGGAGGAACCCTTTAAACCTCTCAATCGCAACGAGGAGTTGATGGGCAGGAGGATCCCGGATCACATAAAGAAGACACCTAGCACATTTTCCCTTCCCCCTCTTGCCGATCCTTTCCATCCTCTTGCTAAACCCCATCCACCATTTCAAATGGCGGCAAGTTTGCACTTATAAATTCTCCCAGCAATATAATAAATACTTCATTGAATCTCCTATCGAAAGCACGAGAGGACAAAAAGTTCCGAACGAACTTTCACGCGAAGGAGGAGCGAGGATATGCGATTTCCGATTCTTCCTCACTTCCGCTTCGGTTGTGCTCGGTTTGATTCTCGTGATTTTTTCCTTTCCTCTTTTTGGTTGGTTGATGTTGGATTTTGAACTGAAATCCTTTCGAGCGAAACGAAAAGTATTTTCTAAACTTTCGATAGCCTTCGTTTCACTCTCGCCTTCGTCTCACTCTCGCCGTCCCGTTCTACGCCATTCTCATTCTCGTAATCCCGCGCTCAGCATGTGTTCCACAATTGCGGTTTCATTGTTATCCTTGCTGTAGATGGGAGGATGAAGAGAGAGAATGAGAGAAGAAGACAAGGCTCATCCTCGTCTCTTCTCTTTATTCGGCTCGTCTCATGCTTGCGTCGCCTGATCCGCGTCCCACCCTCTTCTCTTCATTCCTGACTCTCGTCCTGTGTCTTCGCTTGATCTTCCACGGGTCGCTCGTTCTTCTCGATTCTTCGCCATTCGCCTTCGCAGAAGTCCTTGTCGTCGTCTGTTCGTCCTTCTGTCCTCGTAGTCGTCGGTGGGATAAGAAATAATACCGAGCGCATTAAATTGCAGCTCCACTGAACACATGTACACCCACACAGAAAAACACCGACCCACACACACATACACAGCGACGCTGACAACCGCATGATCTCCTGGTCACAAACTTGAAGGAGGAGTTATACAACAACTCGCATGTGTGTTTCCACAGCATTTCCTTCCTTATCAGTAGGAAAATAAAAATGTTTAAGATGTGCGGAAAGATCACAACTATTTGCGGCTAAGGAAAGGTGCGATGGGCGTGGCCAGGGGGGCGGTTCACGGAGATTCATCCAAGGATATTGGGAAGGCTGTGAAGAGAGCAAAAGTTTCAGTGGATGAAGAAGAAAGGGAAAAAGGAAATCTTCAACGGAGAGTTCTTTCTCGAATTTGATAAGAATTTGTTTTATTGGTTCGGAAATGTATTTTGTAGAGGAAGAAAGGGGGAGAGAGAGAGCTTGAGAGAGTGGTTTGAGAGTGAGAGAGCAATCTTTTTCTTTTGAGGTTTTGTTTTTAAAACAATTTATTGATATGGTTATATTTCCACCTGGCTATTATTTTTGCCTTTTGCAAGCCTTGAGAAAAGCAATTGAGCAGAATATTAATTTTAAAAAAATAATTGATAGAGTCGGATTTAGAACTCAGAGCGAGAAATTAATACCACTATTAAAATATTGGTTTCGCTTCGTCTTTCCATTTCCCGTGACCTTCTCGCCACTGGGGTTTCTTTGATTTTTTATGCTGACTCGTAAAAAATTTAAATACCTTCTTTCTTCAACACCTCATCTCAGCTCGCCGCCCCTCTCCAATCCCCGTCCCTACCACTCTAATGACTCATGCTGCACTCTGAAGGCGATTTCGTTTTCATTGACGATCGATCGTAAATCTTCAGCTCATTCCACGCACACAAACAAAGCTATCTACACCATGGTGTTGAGCGTAACTCAAGTAGCTAGAGCTAGAACAACAACAGCAACATAAATACCACAATAAAAAAAGCAAAAGCCAAGAAGAGGAGGAAGATGATGAGAGAAGGAGGATGAGGGGACAAGGAGGCTGTGAAATAAATGGCTCATGATCATCAATCGCAGTAGCGTCGTCTGTCCAGACACTCGCAGAGACAGACAGCCGGGAAAACTCGAACTATTTATGGTCGAAAATGAAAACAATTAAAAATCTGTGAACTCCAACAACTTCGGAGCCCACTCGACGAGACTCATTACAGCGGAAGCCACTTAGGCCGAGGAGTTGTACCTTTGCCTCTGTTCAATCCTCATCATCGTCATCGGTTCTCTCTCTCTCTTTCTATCTACCTCACATTTTTACCTGTCGCCTCTCTGTCTCTCTCGTCGTTTGTGGTCGGTTGTGGTTGCGTGCATTGGTCGCTTAGACGACCAACCGTTCGTCTGTCTGTCCATCTATCTGCTTGTCTGTTCGGTCTTATTTGTCTGTCCATTTGTCTGCTTGTCCGTCCGTCCGTCCATCTGCCTGTTGGTTCGTCTCCCAGTCCGCTCTCGTCGTTCATCTCCTTCTTTCTTCCCGTCTTCGTCGCTCTAAATGCAACCATTAATTTTATGGTATCAATTTGGTATAATGCTTCGGAATATGGACTTCTCCGACGATCTTTGTGGAGGAACTTCTCGTTCGTTGGTCTGTCTGTCTGTCCTACAGGGTGAATGGCTGACTGTCTGTCTTTTCGTCTGTCTGTCTGCCTTCTGTTCCATGTCGGCCTATGTAGGGATACATGAGTCATCTGATTAGTCGGAGTCTCTTATGGAGGAGCTGTCTCTGTCTTGGTCTTGATCTCAGTCTTAGTCTTAGTTTTTGTCTCAGTCTTGGTCTCAGTCTTGGTCTGAGTCTTTTGTTCAGCTTCCCGTCGACGCCAAAGAAATTAAACTTCAGTCCGCCATCTCGTCTGGACGTTCGATCAGTTATGAGATTTGGTTCCCCCTCCCTGATTTTACGATCCACTCCTTCGACTCCGCCACACTAAAGACCACCCAGAAGCCGAGCCTGAGCAGCCGATACTTTATTTTCACCTCGGAAACTTCTCCAATCCCTCGGTCAGTGATTCTCCATCCCCTCGGCCAGTGATTGACTGGAAGCCGCTGCCGAGTGGTGAAGTTGGATACCCACAATTTGGAGGAAGCTCCCCCGACTCGAACCATTCGCTAATGGGCCGCAATTGGTCGAGGTGGGAGTGATTTACTCGTGAGCCACTCGCCTCCTACCTTTTGCCCAGCTGTCGACTGGCGAGAGGGAGCTCCATAGATTATGATCGACCACAGCTGGAATTAACCAGCTCGACAAACTCCAGGAGGGGAGAAGTCGTCGAAATGAGTCGAGGGGAACGAAGAGAGGCGGCGAAAGGAGATGAGAGCGCAGCCCGAACGTGCCGCACAAGCCAAGGGAACAATCACACAAGGCGATCTCGCAGACAGACAGACACACGTATGCCCTGTGAGGCACACACATACTGTCCTTGAGACACTCACACACACACACATACGATTCCTCTCTCATCTCACGTACGTCCTGACGAAGGATACCGTCTCCTGAGGCGAAGGAATAAATGTGCTAAAAGGGATATTTTCGCACATTGCGTGCCAAAAAATAATGTAAATAAATTATGTTTGCCTTCCTTCCTTCGAGCCGTTTGCTTCCTACCATTCGCTTATTCCCAGCTTCCTCACAGTTTCCTGACCACTTTCTTCCCATTTCCTTCCTTCCTTTTCTTTCCTTTTTCCTTTTCGTTATTCCTCCCTTCTCTCTTTACTTTCTTCTGGTGTTCCTCTACCCTTTCCTACAATTGCCGAGGATTTGCCCACGATTGCTCTCTTGAGGATCCCCGTGTCCCGGCCCGGGTTCTCTATACCGTGACCCCAGCTCCTTGGTCTGATCACTGCGAAGCCCCATGAAGCACACACAGACAGACACACTTCCGCAACCACAACTCGACGCATCGCCCGGCCGGAAGTGGAAGGGCAACGGTGGCAAAGTGAGCGTGAGAGTTAAGCTGTTTTAAGCTTCAGTGCTTTGCGATAATTGTCGGCGTCCGCTCTTGGCTCTGGTGTTGGTGTCAGTCGTTGAGCTTCACACATACAGATAGTCGCGGAGCGACACGAAAACACACACACACTCCCACCGTATTTACTTAAGAACTTTATTGTTTTCACTGTTGATGAATGCTTCCTGGGATCTTCACGTTCCCGGCTCGTCCTGGACGCACCGGATGTGGCCGGAAGTAATGGACGTGAAGAAAGGATTACCAGGGCTTCATAATATCGGTCGTCTCACTCGGTGGGGTTCCAGGGAGCGAAGCCCAACCAGATGGACAGACAGAAGGACAAACAGACAGATTGCTGGTCCTTCGAGCTGGGGATGAGAGCCGGGATGAGAACGAGTCGAAAGACAAACGTCTTACGCAGACAGACAGCTGGAAAAATATGTATGACGACGGTGTGTGCGTGTTCGGGTTGATAAATGCTCACCGGAAACGGAAACCGACGTCGGCCGTGGCCATGGACTGGTGGGCGATGGTTGGGGGTTATTAGCGCAATTAATTGAAATGGAGGATTTCGTTTGTTTAGCGCTTGTTATTGTTGTTGTTGGGACTACGATTTATTATATTGTCGCTGGTGGTGGTTTTAGTGCTTTTCTTGTACGTACTTTTATTGTTGTCTCGAGATTTTTGACACTTCGGCAACGAGGATTATTCCGGAGGTGAAGGTAAAGAGGATAAAGGATGGACAAGGAAAAGAGTAATGAACGAATAAGTTGGGAACAATAAAAAAGAAATCAATCGGGTTATTGAATTAAGAAGAGATAAAAATTAGAAAAAAAACTGAATGAATGAATTGATTAAATAATTGATCAAAAATAATTTTATTTCAATATTATATTTTGAAAAGTATTACTTTTTTCTATTTATTATTTTGTATGAAGAAGCGACTGAATCATGATATGTTGAAATTTTATAAATTCAATACAAATATTAATACAAAAAATTAAATTAAAACAACGATTTTTAAAAAAACGGCTCTCTGCAGAATCCATAGTAAAGATACCAAGCACTCATTCCTAAGAGCAATACCACAACGACCTTAGGGAAGCATCGAATTATGATAATGTTTCACTCAACGCGACTGTTATCTTCAATTCAAATAGTGTTCCAGTATCCCACCTCCCTCGATCCAAGTCCTCACTGTCTTCGTTGAAATCTTCCAACCCTCGTCCATCCCCTGGGCTCCAATCCCGGACAGACTCCATTTGCTACCATTTCAAAGCGATTTCCTTCACACAGTGCTCTGTTCTGGTCCATTAGAAGCTCCATAAGATGCCCCAAGGCTCCGTAGTTTTTCACGCAATGCGATACCTTTATTTTCCCCCTAACAACAAGAACAGCAAAAACACAATAACAGCAAAAACAACAACGAAAGGATGAGAGAGAAAGTGATATGGAGGAGGAAGAAGAACAAACAACCTAATCGTAGCAATAAGCGTTCATGCGTATGAATAACATTATTTATTATTGCATTGCATGATATTCCTTCGTCCTTCTCTCCGCCTTTCCTTTTTCTTCCTCTGCCTCTCACTCTCACTCTTCCTCTATCCTTCTCCCTCTTACACTCCATCCTTTACTGATACCTCTTTCCCTTTTTCTTTCGTTTTATTTTTATTATTGGTGTTTTTTTAGCCTGGAATCTTGATTCTGATTTGTTAGTCCAATGACAGCGATATGAGTTGTTTTTGCTGTTATTATTGTTCCTGCTATATGAGTGGTGTTGCTTCTGTTTTTGTTGTTGAGCTCATTTCGATTGCATGTGTAACGAATAAATGCTGACAACAAGGACAACAAGGATATTGCATGTCAGCTCCTTCGGCCCCCGGCGTCAAATCTCGTCGGATGCTGGTATCTGCGTCTTTATATGTGAACTCATGTGTGTATGAGAGCGATAGAGGGCGTATGTCCGTGTGTGTGTTCATGAGTATGCGTTTGTCTGTGTGTGTTTACTCCTCCTGTTTGGATTTGTTTGTGTACACAATAACGATATGTTTTTTTGATTTGTGCGTCACTTGTGTTCCGTGCGTGATGCTTCCGCTTCCGTTTCCGGCACGGCCTAGTTAACCGTTATCTATCTCGCTCACTCTCCCTCACACCGTCAGAGGACTCTTCGTTCGTTGACGACGTCTCGTGTCCTTCGGGCAGTCGGCAGGATATCTGTGACAAATTGATGATGTCTTGTTTAGACGATGGGATTTTTTCCTCTCAGTCGTCGTTGTTGTTCTTGTTTTCGTTGTTGTGATGTTTTTTTCGATTACCGTTGTTTTTGTTATTGCTCTTGTTTTCCCTCGTGCCATCGAGGACATTTTTCAACTGCGAAAGCAACCTAATGTGATTTATTCGTTGACTAAACATGAGACCCAATAGTAAATGTGGGACAGGAAGGAATTGGCGTTGGTTGGGCCTGAGGCATGTGAAAAATGACACAGAAATTGATTTCCATGTGAATTTAAGTGGACCCCATCCTGTTCCTCACTCTGTCTCTCTTGCTCTTTCGTCCACTCCCTCGTTCGCTTTCGATATCTCCCCAATGCGTTTAAGTCAATGAAATATTGGCCAAGGACCTTCGTCGTAATTTCAGTGACCTTTTTATTGAGACTCCTTAAGGAAGGTCCCTGAGGAGAAAACCATTTTTTAGAGGAGACCTTTTCATAAGAAATCGTTCGCTTAGAGACCATTTTCTATGAAATCGTTCACTAAGAGACCGTTCTCTATTAGAACATTTACTAAGAGACCTTTCCATCGATATCTCTCCCTCGAAGTCCTTCCCTCAAATTCTTTCCCTACCGTAATCGGAGAACCTCCTTTTCCCTATTTGGTTCATCGTTTTCCCGGTGAGAATTTTTTTCTCCATCAATCCTGCTCACCCTAGAGCCTAATACCATCGAAAGAACCCGAGAAACCCCCACCCTTCCCCCACTGTACATACAGTGTTTCTTTCTAATGGAACGATTTCGAAATCACTCAACAACTTCATCAATACCACCGACCACCGCCCGGAAACCACTCTGTCCAGCGGCTGAAGGGACGGCCGACCTCTTCATTATTTCGTTCTTTTTCTTCCCCGTTCCTGAGGGGTGAAAAAAGCTGGCAACATTTTTCAGGCGCTTCTTGATTTTAAGGAGGATTTTCTGGACCAGTTGGTGGCTCCGATGGTCGTTCGTCCATCGACAACTCTCGACGGTCTGTCAGACTGTCGGACTTTCGGTTTATCTGGTAGTCCTTCCATCCATCCATCTCTATCCCCCCTCTCTCTTCCTCTCTGTCTATATCTATTCTCCGTTCGGACATCCATTTTCATTTGGCAAAAATGGGCGGCGAAAAAGCGAAGGAAACGTTACTTTTTTCGTATCCTGAGAAGAGTCGGAGAATTAAATCCGCTGCTGAAGGCAGGCAATAAAAAGCTTATTACATTATTGCACAGGTAGTCGTCCTACATTGTTGTTGTTATTATTGTTGTTGTATTGTTGTTGCTGGTACTTCGTTCGCTGTTGTTTTAGCAACTAATCCCTCGCCAACCCACCCTCCGTCCTTCGTCCGCGAGTCCCTGCAACAGAAGAAGCGACGCCACCTGCGCCAACACAATCTGTAAATTGCCAACAGTGTCGTTGTTGTTTTTGTTGTTATTATTCCAGGCATTGTTATTGTACTGTTGTATTGTTGTTGTTCGCATCGGTGTCGTTGTTGTTTTTGTGGCTGTCATTGTTGCTCCTGCCGTGAGGTTCCTCCTGGGCCTCCTCGTCCACACTCCCCCGAGTTGTGTCTATTGCGTTTTAGGCCATGCGGAGGAAATTGCGTTGGACGCTCGCTCGCTCGCTCGGTGGGTGGGACGGTTGGTCCTTGGATTGATCATACCCACTCCCTACACCTTACGCCCTCAACTGGTTGGCAAGCGTCGAGTTCATTCAATTTGGCTTAAGTTCAGTTGATGAATGAAATTGAAGATTTTTGTTTTTCCTTTCGAAGCGACCGGGAGAAGAGGAGGTCCTTATTCTGCTTCTTCTTTTTTATCGTCTTATTTTGAGGAGCTTTCTTTTCTCACAGGGCGGATTCCACTTTGTTTGATTGGTTTTCGAAGAAGAAGCCCATTTTCCTTTCGCTGCTCGAAATGATCCGTCGCGTTCTCGGGGCTTCACTCTAATTGGTTCTCGACGAAAATTCCAGGTATTTTTTTCGAGCTCAGGTGCTCCAACGAGATGAAAAATATTTTGAGAAATTTGTCCCACTGTTCAAGGGGAGAATTTCCCACCAAACTTCCGGCTTTCGTTTTTTTATGATGATCTCTAGGGACATGTTGATTTCTTGCTATTGGGGAATATTTTTCGGAGTTGTGACGCTTTCCCTGGTTGTAGAGTTTTTCATTCCTCTCGCATTCACTCCCCTCTTGCGTTCTCTCTCCTCAATGTGAGCTCGAATTCGGAAGTAGGTGAGAACAACAACAAAAACAATTTTTCAAACACCGACTGACCCAATTCTGTCGAGAGAATTGGAAGTTTCTGGCAACAAACAACGATTACTTAAAAAACCAGAAACAGAAGCAACAGCCATAAGAACCATAGAACAGTAGCAAGAACAACAACAACACCATTTACAATAATTTAGAATGGGTGCGAACCAACAAATGCATTTCCATTAGAGGCATCCAAAAATTTCAACGCCAAAAAAACAAAACCAAAAACAACAACCACAAAATATAAGTTCTTTTAACAACAACAATATAAACGCTGACAGCAATAAAAGAAAACTAAGAACAACATCAAAAAGCTATTCATTACAAACAAAGACAACATTTTAACAAAAAAATATCAAAATAGGTAATGGAAAAATATAAAATAACATTAGGAGAAAGAGAGAAGGAGGGGGAGGAGAAAAGAGTTGGAGGAGCAAAAGAGTCAGCGTAAAAGCGAAGTAGTTGAAAAAAATAACACAAATAAATACTTCCAAAACCCTAAACAAAGACGCAACACGTGCGTTTCCTCCACAAAAGTGAGTGTTTACATTAGAAGCGAAAGGCGTAGGAAGGGAAATGAAGAGAGAAGGGAGAAGCCAAAAAAGTAGAAAGTGACGATGAGAGAGAGGAGAGGGATTGCCCTCGAGCGTGAGATGCATAGGGCGTGAGGTGCGAACGAAGTCAATATGTGCAGGTAGCTCGAAAAGTGCGGTAGCTGCAGTTAGAAAGACAACAACAAAAATCACAACAACTACACATGTGCAATAACTCCGGGTTTTTTGGGCGGTCTGTCGAAACAATCCGAGGTCTTCGCCGTTTATGATCAATGAACCAAATACGACTCTAGAGTTTGGTGGGAAAATTATGGTAGGTGTTTGTGGAAACCCCCAGATGAGGAGCTGAAAAGCCTGACACATGAAATGAGGAAAATGTTCGATAAAGAGCATTCGACACCAGCATCTCAAGGCTCGTTGGGAAGGCCATGAAAATAACCTCCTAATCGTGAGATTTTTTCCAACACATGGAGGGAAAATCCTTCTTGTACACCTTTTTCCAAACTCTCTCTCTAGGGAAAGTTCAACACATGTCGCACCAAGAAAAAACCCAATTTGTATGAAATGTACATAAACCTATATTAAAAGATTCACACCTACCTTCGATCACCTCCGCCTTCGATCAACTCCACCTTTGATAATCTTCACCTTCTTCAACTGCTCCTTCGATCAACTCCTCATTTTATCATCATCTCCTTCTTCGGTGTAATTTTTATCCTCACTACTATCCCTCTTTTTCCACACGGTCCGGGGCGGCTTCACAAGTTCGAACACAATCTAAAGTTCCGACAATGTTGTTGAAAAGTTTCCCCACCCAGCCATTCATTCATTTATGATCGTCCTTGTCGTCCGTTCGACCAGAAACACATGCATGCATTCAACAAATCCTCGGGGATTAGTTGCTCGCCAAAGAGCTCTGCCAAATTTTCCCCAGTCACACGGACAACAGTGGAAAAAGTTCCCATCTATCTGTCTCTGTTCTGTGTGTCCCTCTCACTCTGTGTGTATTTCTTGCTCACCGGATACAGGTACGAGAAATCGAGGAAACGAAATGGGACTTGTTGAAGAACATTGGAAAAGTTGGTTTGTTTGTTTGTTGGCGAGGAGTCGGAAACTATCGGGGGGGAAAAGCGATTTTTTTTTGAGATTTTTTCGAGATGCATGGGATTTCAAATGGGATCAGAAAAAACCACCACTGAGAACGAATGATTGTCGTGGCGATCGAATGGCCCAGCGCCAAGAAGAACTTTCGTGGGGCTTAAACTCGGTACGTTAGACGTGAAAACCAGAATTTTCGATCGAATATCGACCGTCTGTGGATATTTGCCGAGTGAGCAATTACTGTGATTATGCATAGCATTTAAAAGCCCTTAGGATCAAAAGGTAACAGAACAAGGCAATGCTATATATCGTGAAAAGGGAGCAAAGACAAAAGCCAAAATTACAGAGTTTAACAATTTAATGACGACCACACGGTACTAAGAGAAAGATAGAATCAGGAGAAGCAGGAAGTACAATTGTTAGTGAGAGAGGGAGTGAGTGAGAGCGAAATACCATTCTGTTCCTAATTCCAAAAGGAAGAGATTTACTGCCTTTTCCGGAGACCTGGTTCTGCTGTTGGGGATTTTTCGCCTCGTTTCATTGATTTTCCTTTAGTGCTGAGGTTTCTCTTTCTCTTCCCCACATACCTCCCTCTCTCACATCCATTCGTTTTACACAATGTGTTACTGTATCTCCTTCTTGCCCTCTTTGAAAAGGGAGCAAATTGTAAGTTAATTGCAGCCTTCAGAGGAGTGCGAAAGTGAGAGCAGCACTAGAAAGGGAGAGTGAAAGGGATAGTGAGATGGGGGATTGGGGGAAGAGGATTGAGAAAAGGACAACACTGCAAGGACACTTGGCGCCACACATACACTCTCACACATCAGCAACTGAGCTGGAGCAGTTGGCGAAAGTTTCCTTCCCTGCTGTGTCCCATTTCTATTCAGCGCTCTCCCATCCCTTCTTCCCACGCCACGCCCCCTTGTGAGAGGATCCCGCCGGCACTCAACTCGAGCCGCTCTCGTCCTCAGTCGGAGCGCAGGATTAATGTCGGATTTTCGTTCGGCGTTGACAGTGAATTTGGGTCAACTCGATTTCCGCTCGCTCGCTCCCTCCGTCCTTCGCTCTCGTTCTCGACCTTAATGCCATCTTTGTCTCTGTATTTCTCCCTCTCCCACGGCCTTGCGTACTTTCGGAGTAGATTTCATTGTATTGGGAATTTGCTGCTTCTTATTGAAAGGTATTAGTTTCCGCTTCTTACTCCTAATGGATTTTTTCATTTCTCTTCTTTTTATTACTTTTTTAGTTCCTCCCTCGTTGTCCTCTTTCGAAGTTCTTACCGTTGTCTTTTTCTTTTCCCGTCCATTTTCCGTCCGCTTTCAATAGATTTTTTGCTCTTGGAGGCAATTAATTAATTATTTGAGGACCGAGGATGAAGAACGACGTGGACGGAGGTCAGGGATTTCATTGAATTGATGGCCGGAACTTTTCGAGTGTTCATTGTTTTCGAGTTATTTCCATTTATTTTAGTTTTCTCCTCTTCTCTTTGAATGAAAATTTGTTCTCGTACATTGTTCGATCGAGGATTAAAAGGTTCAATATAAAAAATATATTTCCATGATGGGATTTCTTCTGATCTCACACATCGATTGATTTTTTTCGCCCACAAAGAGATTAGTAGGTGGATAAAGGAATATGTAAGTGGATAAGACGTAATCGTTTCATTGAAAAATCAGTTCATTTTCAGTTCAGTTTTATCCTAATCTCATCAATCGGATGCTCTAGGAACTCTTTATCGTTTTACAGATTTATCGATATAGACGTGAGTTCTTTTAAAACCTTCGCTTCATGGTTCGATGGAATTTTCCACAGCCATCCATCAAAACCTCTCGCGGCGCTCCTTTGACTGAGACTCATTTGTTTCTGTTTTCCTCTTGGGTTTCGTCACGGCGATGAAAACCTTTTAAGGTCTATACGAAAGGCATCCAAAACTCATCCCACAAACCCAAATCTGTCCAGATCAAAATAAGAACCATACGTGTGTGGATTTTGAAGATCCATCATGGAGTATACACTAAAAGTGATGCTTGAACATTCGCGCCGAGCGCCTGATGAAATCTGTCGTGGCGGAAAATCTCCACGGTCCAATGATAGATAGACCACGGGGACGGACGGACGGAGTCTGATGGGGAGACTGAGTGACGTATTGATATGAGAGAGGACGGCGGGAGACATGGGGACGGTCAGACGAAGTGATGTCGGTGTCCGCGTTTGAAGGTTTTCCACTGAAATGAATGACAAACGATGGAATATCAATCAATCTTCGGGGGTAAGTGAATACAACAACAAGGACATGGACACCAACATAGCAACATCGCTAGGAATTACAACAACACAATGTATTACAACAACACCATGAATTACAACATGTTCCATGGTGCAGATAAAAAAGAACCAAACGAAGAATGGGAAACATGAGGAGCGGCAGAACCTGCGACAGCCGACTGACAACTGACGATTCCAACCCAAATGTCAAGGCACAGGCAGAGCGACAGACATACAGAAATTCACATGGAAGACGGTCGGTCAGTTGGG
Source organism: Coelopa frigida (assembly GCA_017309665.1). Lineage (NCBI taxonomy): Eukaryota > Metazoa > Arthropoda > Insecta > Diptera > Coelopidae > Coelopa > Coelopa frigida. The sequence continues at coordinate 21,095,636 of CM029562.1, forward strand.
CTGACAGACAAACATCCGAAAGACAGACGGACCTTGGGAGATGGAGTGGTGAATGCGATGCCATCGGATGCAGGTTCGCGGCTCGAATTGAGAGTCGCAGGGACCCGAAGGACAGACATGACCCTGAGGGATTCTCACAATGACGAACATAGTTACAACAAGAACAACAAACATTACATCAACAACAACAACTAACATGAAATGCTTCATTTTCGACAATTCATCAATTGACCATCAAACATAATGAAGTGGAAAGGAGGCAGGCAAAGCGAAAGAGAAAGGGGGAGAGTGAGACTGAGAGAGAGATTGGTAGAAATAAAGTGAATGAGAGAGATGGAGTGTATGAATGAGATAGAGACATATATCGAACTAAAAGGTTTATCAAGAGCCAAGGGGTTTGAGGAAATGATGAAGAGAACCATGCCTAGAGTACAATGCAATGGAATGCGCGACCTTCCTCCTCCTCCTCTCTATGGTTTTCCATCATTCTTTGTGCACGGTGTTCTCTCTATCTCCCTCTCTATCTCTCTTTGTTTCTTTCTCCCTCACTCTTTGTCTCTGGCCTCATCTGTCCGCAGAGAATTCCACGAAGAATTCGCTTTGCTCAATGTTGCGCTTCGCTCTGATTGTCATCGCTCACAATTTACAGACAATGCAATTATAACAGCGACAACAACAGACGACAGACAACAACCACTGCGGATGACAACAACAACAGTGGGCCGTGCATGTGGTCGTCGGTGGAAAAAACCGACAAAGGCCAAAACACGAAAACAACAACCAGACGATTCGGAAAAGGCGCGTCGGCAACAAAGGGAAACCCCAAGGGAATTTTTCGAGCCTACTCGAGGCACTCGTTGTGTTGTTGGTGTCATTGTTTTTGTCAGTTTTGTTGTTGTGGTTTTTGCAGCCTTCTCAATTCTTTCGAGAGTTCAAGGTTCGGGTTCCTGGACCTCAATCAAGCAGACTCTCAAGGATCCCATTACCTCTTGATTGATCCGAATTTCACTTTTCCTCTCTACCTCTTCACTTTCTCTTTCTCTCACTCTCTATTTCTCTCACTCCCTGTTTCTCTCCATCTCGCGGCTGCTTTCGTCGCCTCCTTTTTTGTCTACGGTAATTAATTTTCCATTGATGAGTCTTTTCACAATTTCTTCCTGTGATCCTTTTTGTCACATTTTCCTCTCCACAAGCTTCATCGTCTTACTATGAAAAGTCCTTCCACCTAGTTTGCTATTGTTGTCTTATTTACGACTTTACCTCGATTTTCTTCTGTTTTTCATAACCATATTTTGTTGTTCTTGTGGCTGTGCTTCTTCTTCTTCTCATGAAGTCAATATTCTTCTATTTTTAAGACGTCTTTTGGCATCCCGACATCGTTGTCAGAGTCTGCTTTCTGCTTTCGGCGCTTTATTTCGTTGTTTCCGACACTGTTGTCGCTTATTGTTGTTGCTGCCACTATCGTCTGTGCCTTCTTTGTTGGCTGTCTATCCCTGTCTCGCTCTCTCACTTTACGTCTCACACTATCGTTTTTCTTCGCTCTTCTACCTTCCCTTGGTGAGACCAAACTCTATCGCGATATTTTTCGTTACCTTTGTCTTCCGTTCTCTCAAACACCACCTCTCCATTCTCATCTCCGCCACTCTATCTCCTTCAAACTCTCTTTTGTTCCTTCAATCTCTCCCCGTCTCCCTCTGTACTTCTCTCTCCTTCTCCCTGTTGCCATCGCATTTCTGACAATCTGCTGCTGCAGCTGACAATTACAATGCTCAGACACGCGCTCCCCCCACCGATCCCTCACTTTCTCACCCCTCAGACCACCATCTATTTCTCCGTATCTGGATTCCGTGTCTCTGTCTGCTGTTCCCCCTCTCTTTCTGATTTGCATGCCGCCTGCAGTTTGGGGAATTCCTCAAGTTACCTTCCAAGATTGCGCTCGGTTTCTTCCGTCCATCGGTCTGTCTGTCTGTCTGTCCGTCGTTTTCTCTGCTTTTTATTGCTTCTGATGTCTGGCATGGGATTCTATTATCATTTATTTTCTCTTATTTTTTCTCTCTATTTTTTGTGATTCCGATTCTCTTGTTTGCTTCGTTTCTCTTCCATTCTTTGTTGTTGTTGTTGGAAATTTTCGCTCCACTGTTGTTTATTGTTTTCTCACACCTACGAAAATTCCTTCGTCTGGTGCCGAAGAACCGGTGAAAATTGTGTTGCGGTCAGGGCGAGGGGAAGAAGGAGGAACATTTTGAGCTTTTATGCGGAATATTTCAACTTTGACTTGTTCTTTTCCCCGTGTCATACCGGGGATTTGAAAAAATTTCAGAAGTATTTTTCGAATATTCCATAATTAATTTTTGAAATATTAGAAATTATTCATTTGGTCTTTTTTTGAAATTATTGCAGAAGTATTACTAATATTGATTTTCTCATTTTTCATTGCAGGTAATTAAATTCATAATTTTATAGATCTACTTTCTTAAAATTGGTAAAGTATACGAAAATTTATTCTGGAAATTGAAAACTTAAAGTTATCGCAAGTATCTGATATAAATCTGGTAAATTTAGGTTCTTCAATTGAAATATTTGATTAGAGTACTAAATTCGATAATAAACAAACTAAAAGATTTTAAAATTCAAATATTGATCACAAGCCTCTTGGTTTAGTTAACTAAAATATTAGAAATTGAGAAAAAATAAATAACTAACATGTCCATGTTTGAAACTTTTTAACAATTACCATTTTCGAAGAAAATCTGTGGAATAAAAAATTCCACTCGACCTCAAAATCTGGTTCAAACTCTCTTGAAATATGACAACGAGCAGTAAAAAAATAACTGCGAAATTTTTCATATGAAAATGTCGGAATTTTCGCCGGAACAACAACCAAAAAGCGACCTCAGACCAAACATAATTTCCGCGGATAATCACGCTCCGCCCACCCAAGCGACACGCCCACCGAGGCAACAGCAACGACCGCAGAACAATAAGAAGAAACCACAGAGAACAAATAATTCGGAGTGTTTCCGAGAGGAATAAAAGTTTCATAGAGAGAGTGTTTGTAGAGAGTGAAAGAGAGAGAAAGAGAAAGACTGTGTTAGAGAGAGAGAGAGAGCGCGAGTGTGAGGAAATAAGTAGTGGAATCCGTTCCGTAATTCGAGGAAGAATTCTCGAATTAAAAATGTTTACTTGATGTTTTCGACTCAAATAACAAAAAAACAAATCCAATAGCAATGATAAAACCATGGAGGAAGAAAGAGAGAGAAATATAGCGGAGATTCCGAAACGAAGTGCGAATCACAGACAACTTCCAGTTGTTTGTGAAGCGGTTCTCGTTCCACCAACGCCGACATCAGCTCCATCAGCCTCTCCCACCAACACCGTGACCGCAATCAAATGTCAGAGCGCGGAGCTGTCAGCGAGCGCGCAAATCAGGGCGCCGCGGGGGGTGGTGGGAGTGAGTTAGAGGGGGACGAGATGTTGAAGAAACAACAAATTAACCCTTCGTCGTTGTTCGGGACGCCCCTCGGAGCGCCAAAATTCTTCGCCTCCAACAGTTTGATGAGGTTGTTAATGAAAAAAATCATCAGCAGCCCTTCTACTCGGCCCCACGCCTGCCTCCACCAGCAGCTTCTCTCTTCAGGACCCCCGTCGTCACTCCTCACACTCCTCACACCACTCTCTCCCCGATACTCCCTTTCTCTCTCTACTCCGCCCTACGATGTTACTCGAAATTTACATTCTTTAATTAATCTTGTTTGCGCTGCGGTCGTCGCCGCCGTCGTTGTCGTCTTTGGCGGAGGGAGCAAGGGTTGGGATTTCGATGGATTAGGAAGGATCCTTCGTTGCCCGCGGGGGGCATGAAAGGGGGCGTGGCTGAATTCGCTAACAACTCGACGTCGGCATCGGATCAACTTCTAAATTCACCCCACACACACAAAAACACCTCAGAAGCCTCGTACGCCTGTACGCTTGGTGAACTTCCCTCGTGCGTTGTTGGTTGTGTTGTTGTTGGGGCTTGGGGAAGGGGAGAGTGGTGGGGAGAATGGGCGGGGGGCGTTCCCTCAGGTGCAGGGTGGGTTGGGTTGAAACAAATGATGTCTCGCGTTGACACATTTCGCTTCAGTTTCCTTAATTTAGCAATTCATGGTGGTGCCGTTCTGGTTGTTGATGTTGTTTGATACTTGTTGTTGTTGTTGTCTGTTGTTCCTTGTTGTTGTCTTACACTCATTGCTGTTGCTTATTGTTCATTGTTGTTGTCTCACACTCTGTTTTGTTGCTTCTGCAGCCCATTTCCTGTTGTACCTTCATCTTCATTTTCTCCTCCTTCCTTTCCTCCTCCAACCTTCCTCCCTCTGACTTCATCTTTAATTCGCTGAATTTCGTTACTCATGCGATCGTCATCAAGGTGTTTGCTGTGTTGTTATTGTTGCTTGTGAAGTTGTCGACGTTGTTGTCGTCGTCGTTGTTCTCATCTTTGTTGTCGTCATTTTTGTTTTATCGGTTCCTGGATCCACGCGTAGCTCGACATATGACGTATGACACTTTCCACTCAGTCCCTTACGAGCTCTGCTTCCTCGTGAGCCCTCCCTTCCTCAAGCTCTCTCTTTCTTCATTCCTTCCTTCTCACTCTCATCCCATCCGTTCTCGGATTCCGCGAATAAGGAAACGACACCGGTCCCACATGGATCGAAGACCCAATAGGAAATCCAACTGATGATGACAGGGTGATCGATTCAAGGAACTCGATCGAGGAAGTTTCCTATTCAACCTTCAAATGGCCTCAAAAACGGACAATCAGATTTCGATTCTTGTTCGCTGGACTCGAGTCGATCGCGTGTTTCAATAACTTCCTCAGGTCGAAGTATCGAAGTGTGAAAGAGAGAAACTGAAAGCATGATGATAGAAGAGTTTTGGAAAATACTAGGGTAGGATGGGTCCAAGTGCGAGAAGTTGGAGTCAGCTCCTCACTGCTGGAGTGAAGAAAAATTATGATAAATTGACTGCCGGCTGACAAGAGGAGACGTGATGAGACCGAAGAGATGGGCGGTGGGTGGAAAGTCATGTGGGAGAGATGTGGCCCGGAGCATCGAGGAAGCTAGGATGAAGAGGATGTGTGTTTGTGTGTCCGCCTCGCTTATCAAACATTTTGACAGCCTCGCTGCGAATCAGTGACACGAGGAGAGAGAGGGAGGAAGGAGTCGTGTATGTGTGTGTGGAGCATGTCATGACTTCGTTAGGAAACACAAAGAGGCAGCACCTCGTGGAGGACGCAAATTGCTGGAAGCCAAGAAGGTGTTGCCCCATGCCATGCGATACCAGGAACAAACAAAGCGCTGCCACATCCCACCAGCCGCCCCCGACCCAGCGCTGACCATTCGTCCATCTATCCGTCTGTCTCCCTCTCTCTGCCTGTCTGTCTGTCTGTCTGTCTGTCCACCCATCCATCTCTCCGCCCATATGTAAAGCGAGTGTCTGTCTGCCTCTCGCCGTGGCTGTCTGTCCTGCGGCCATTGGGCTGGTCGGCCGACGTCCGTCGCCGCCTGGCAACCATTTGTTGCGTTGCAGATGCAACGGACGTCTGCAGAAGAATGATGATCTTCGGTCGGGTGGGAAGTGGGACGAAATGAAGAGATTATCATTAAAAATTAAAGTATTAAATTGGAAATTAATATCAATAATAATTAGTAAATAAAAATATGAAACAGTAGAACTTTGAATAATCTTTTAAGAAATTAAAGAGAAAAGTTATTAGAAAAAATAAACATTAAAACAAATCATAAAATTATATTATATATTTGGTAAAATTATGATATAAAATTCCAAAAATTTAAAGAGTGTATTTAAAAATATAATACTAAAGAAAATCCTTAGAGTATTGTATTGATAACAATGAAAACACAAATTGTTCTTCATAGGAAGTCACAATGATTTTGTCCCACTGTGCGCAACTCACGCCTACGCGTTGCATTCGAAAACAATTCAAAGGTCGCTTCAACGGCAGCTGCTGCTGCTGCTGGTCATTGAGAGCGAGATAATGCAGAAGCATTGCAACAAAAACAAATACAATAACAACAACAATAACAATTGCGACTGCAACTGACTCCAAACAAATGCTCATGTTGCCGCAGTCATGTTCTCGTCCATAGATGCGGCCGCCGGTGGCATCATTTGTCCAGTTTCTGACATGTTGCCCCGTTCCTCAGTCTTCGAAATCCCCCTTCCAACCCTCAGTCGCCCCACTCCGACTCGCTCTCATCCTCGCTCTAACATCCTTCTCCGGTCGCAAAAAATCATATTTCATTCTTGGACTCTCGTCGTGGACTTCGTTAACTGCGCCGCACAGTGGTCGCCGTTGTCGTGGTCGTCATCGTGGCTCTGACCGCCGCCGCCGACGATGGATGACGAGCCGACAGGCGAGCGAGTGGTAGTGAAGGCTTCGATGTGGTCGCCGAAAGCTTCGCCGCGTGAGGCTGCGAGTGATGGAGCGCTCTCGGCACTGTCGTCAACTGCAGGCATCTGGAGGAGAAACCTTCTCCGAAGTCTTCTTTCTATTCAGATCCTGGAAAATCTTCCACTTTCTCTCACTTTTTTCCACTTTTTTGTTTAACATCTCCTATTTCGTTTCCCAATCATTTCCAACTGCCCTTCGAAGGTTATTTTTTTGCTATTAATTTCTTCGACATTTTTGGCTCCCTTTACATACTCTTTATATGCCACTCCCCGCTATTTTTCCATTCACTTAATATTCTACTTATCTCCCATTCATTCCTCTTCTCTTTTGTTCCATTCAATTCATACGCATCATTTGATCTTTAGTTCTTCAATCGTCGACTCATTGATGATAAACGGCTTCTTTCCGCAGAATCAGAATCATTTTCGCTTTTAAATGACTCCTAATTAATCATCAGATCATCTGCACATTTTTATTCCTCCTCCTCCTGAGGAGGAGTAATCTTCGCTCTTCTCCTTTTCTATTTTCTTCTTCAGTCTTTTACTTTATTTTCTTGTCCTTTTTTTCCTTTATCTCTGCCTCACTCTCTGTGCATTTCTCTTCTTAAGTAATTTCTTGCCATTAACTCCAGTTTGATTTTTATTTCCATTGTATTCCTCGCAATATTTCTTAATTTCTGGTCATATTTCAAAATTCCTCGATTATTATTTTTATGCGCACGATAATGAGAAAAATAAATCCCATAAAGGGCCATTTAATTTCCTTTCTTTACTTTGTTCTTCTCCGTCGATTATCACCAGCCTCTTCTCAAAGAGAAGTTATGGCTCTGTGAATTGGGATGGATTCAGGATCCGAAAATAACTCCCCCAATAATCTTCATTCTCTTCTTCTTTTATTGAGGTTTACTTTTTATTTGTATACGTTCTTCATTTTCAAAACTGAATAAATTCGAGTTCGTGGACATTTTCATATTCCACACCAAAACACAAAAATTCATAGCTCCCCAGGATATCGATGTTTCAAATATTCAAACAATAGGCGATATTGAAACATACACGCATGAATGGCGTTGTTTTTGCTGTAATACGTAATGGATATGTTTTTGTAGTAGTCGCCAGTTTTAGTAATGGTTATTGGTGTTGTCAATGTAGTTGTTACTGTTGCCATTATTTCCGTTTTTGTTCGAGTTATTTGAGCGAATGTTGTTATTTTTGTCGATGGACCTGTACTCATTAAAAGCGACGCCATCAAAAACTGAAGCGAAGTGGAAAAACTGTGAAACAATGAAAAATCACAATAAATGAAAACACAACATTTGGAAATGTACCGAAAAAAAATGGGAAAAAACCCTCTTCAACTGCACGCAAAGCTGACTCGTCACAAAGCTTACAATTTTTATAAAAAATTAGCGAAATCTGAAAAATCCCCAAATGCTGCCATTTAATTCCCAATTTGTAAGGACCACCAGTGAGAGAGAGAGAAAGGGAATAAAGGACTCCGCAGCCACTCGTGAAAATTTATAAACTGTCTGCTCTCGACTCTGAACGTCGGACACTCGGCGACCAACTGTCTGTCCGTCCGTCCTCTGGCGGCAAACAGTGGCTCTGCATGTCCTGATGATTTTTATGCATATTTAGTAGATCTCTTCTTTTTAACTCTTTCCGCTTCTCATCCCCTCCCATCCTTCCCCCCTCTCTCTATTGCTTCCTCCCCTCTGTTTCATCCTCTCTCTTTGTTTTTCTCCCTCTCTGTTTCACTCTTCCTCTCTCGCTTCAGTTTTTCCGCGATCGTTGGCGCGAGCGCATTTTTTGTTGTTGTTCGTTACCGCAACGAAAAAAGCCACTCTGTTTACTTAAAGGATAAAATGTCCAACTAATAGCTTCCTGGCTTAAAAGCTTTTAGATTTTTTACTCCACTCTTCTAGCGCTCCCTTCTCGCCCTTTGAGCCGTGGATGTTGTCGCTCTTGTTGTTGTTGTTCCTATGCCCTTTGCTAGTGATGCTGTTGTCATGGTTCTTCCTTTTGTTTTCGGGTCTTCCTTTTGTATTCGATCCTTCTCTTTGTTTTTGGTTTGTAATGTTGTTTCGTTGGTGTTGCCTTCACCTCAACCCCCAATAAAATTCACTTCCTCTCGGTGGGTTGTTTTTCGGTTGGTCACCAAGACCAAAACTGCGAAGCGCTTAAGTCGAGGGTGGCCACTCGGTTACGCTGAGTACCAGCAGTTGTAATAAAAGCAATAACACTAACAATCATGACAGCAACAACACCAACAATAATGTTAACAACAACACCAACAATAATGACACAAACAATAATAACAACAGAAATGCCAACAACACTACAAACAACATCAATAAAAACAACAACAACAAAAAACAGTAGTGGAAGCCGAACTCTATTTGCATTTAATTTGAAATGTAAAGTCTGCGGCCCGTGACGTTTCTGATTGTTGTTGTCGTTGTTGCTGTTGATTTTGGCCATATTTTATTTACTTGGTCGATCTACAAACTGACAGAAACAGAAATAACGAGCGAGATAGTGATAGATAGGGAGTGACGGAAAGAGAGCGATTTAGAGGGAGAGAGTGAATATCTTAAATTTGGTCGACTTTGCTGAAATATTTGATTCGAAACTATTCAAAGAAAGAGACAAACATGAAAAAATTCACAAAGATTTAAATATTTAGTTATATTATTTGAAAGAAATAAGCTGAAATTAATTTAAATATTATCAATAAAAATTAATATTTACTTAAATATATATTTGATTAGTTCAAAATAAAAATAATAAAAAAAACATAATAAAAATAGAAAAATGAATTCGACTTCTTGAAGCCTCTCGATGTCCTCACTTAATTCAAGCAACTGGATCACAACGTGGCAGACTCGATTCGATGGGCCTCCTCATCTGTGAAATTATAATTCGGACATCAATTCTCTTAATTCTGTCTATTCTCCATAGCACTATGAGTCTCTTACTTGCTCTATCCACCTCTCACTCTCTCCATCTCTCTCTCTCTCACTCTCTCTCTCCCTCTCTTCTTCCTATATCCGGCTTAATTCGGGTTCTCTTGTTTATTTGGTTATCGTCTGCTCCTCTCCTGGGAGGTCGGTTGGCTTTCAGCTTGTCCTGGAGATTTCTCCCCTTTGCCTCCACTTCGCCCTGGTCAAATTGTCTACATCCGTCTGTCCCTCACTATATCTCACTTCCCTATTTACTTACGACGGCCTATATATACTTCCCATTGCTTCCTCTCTCACACTTTCGCCTCGTTTAGTTCAAATCTCGATTGCTTCCTTCCGCTCAAATTGAATGAAATTTAATTCATTTTACTATATATAATCCTGAATTCATCAATTCATCAAGGCGAGCCCGAATAAAGACAAAAAAAACAACAAAGTACACAGATATTCGCCTGGGTCCAGACATATGTGGACAGATGGGAAGAGAGAAAGAGAATGATAGATCACTGTCTTTGTCTACAGAGAGGGAGAGAGATGGAGTGAACGAGAGAAAACTTGATCCAATTAGTTGCATTTAATTTGTTGCTGCTCTCGAGTTGGGCTCCTTTGTCGTTGTCTTCGTTTCTCGCCCTCCTCCTCCTCCAGCCGTGTGTCGACCATCTTTCACACGCACTCACCCACACACACTTAAACACATGGGGACGTATCCTTGGTCCGGGACGAAACCAACAGACGCAACAGACCCACGTTGAGTGGCAGCGCCAAGTGCAAGACGCAGACGACCAGCCGGGCCAGGACAATGTGGTAAGGACGATGACGACGATGCCAACAATGGAGAGGATGGCGATGATGAAGACGATGGAAGCAAAGGAGACGATAGTGATGATGGCGACGAAGGAGGCGACTATGCGAACGATGGGGACGATGGAAACGATGGAGACGTTGGCGACGATGAAGACGATGCAGACAGAGCAGGACATTAAAATTTACTCCCATCCGTCCGTCCTTCTGTCTGTCTGTCTGTCCGTCCGATGTATGTTGCAAAACATATGCGAGCCATTCTAGTTTTTGTTGGTATTGTCGTTGCTGTTGTTGTTCTCATTGTTGTTATCCTGTTTAAACTATATTTTGTTGTTGTTGATATGGCTGTTATTGGTAATTGTTGTGTTCAGTAGAAATTTGTTGCTGTGGATCGTCGTTGTCATCGTTATTGTTGTTGTTCTTGTCGTTGTTATCATCGTTATTGTTGTTGTTCTTGTCGTTGTTATCATCGTTATTGTTGTCGTCGTCGTTATTGCATGCTGCATAAATTCATCCCCATTTGGAGAATTCTCTGCTCCTCACTATCTACCTCACTCTCTCTCTCTCTTTCCATCTTCTTCAACTTCTTCGTTGCGTTCCGGCAGCCAAAGGATCAACCAAGTACCTGTGTGTGAGTGTCATCGTGGGCGGGAGAGTGGGAGTGTCGACGTGTGTGTGAGTCTTCCACACAAGTTTGTCCACTTTAGACCATTATCACCGAAGCATTTAGTGCGGCAGCCAGAGAGGACGAAGGACGACTCTCTCTCGTTGAAGGTGAAATAATTACGGATTTTTATGCTTGTTCGACCAACGTCGTCATTGTCGTCGTTTTCGTCGTTGTCGGCATCGTCGTCATTGTCGTTGTTTTCGAAGTCGACGACGCCCACCACCTCCCCTGACTTCGGCACCTCAACCGATCGTCACCTTGGGCTCTGGGTCGGTGACCAACAGGAGTCGGGGTCGTCCTCTTGGGCGGCGTCACCGGGGAGGACGAGAAGATTTCCCTCCAGGCTCGTCGTTGTCCTTTCTCCATCGACAAAAACTGACCGACCGCAGTCCCTTCGTCAACCCGTCGTCGCTCGACCTCCCGACTTAATTGAATCGTCCCGACGCCATAGAAACAAACAAGGACACGAAGATACAGGAGGTGTGTTTGAAAGAGAGGGAAGCGAGGTCATCATGGGGAGGAGGAGAAAGGAACGTCGGCACACAAAATCCTCAGCAGGTTGGGGCAATTAATTGAGAGTCGTGTCGGAGTTCTCTCCATGAAGCCGTGCTTCCCTCTGAACCCTCTGAACTTTCTCGATATCGCCCCCTGATTGTTGACGAAGTCATATGGCATACAAGTCAACTCAACAACAACAACGACAATTTCAAATTCGACAAAAACAACGCAAAAAAAGGGGTCCATCAGAATCTCTTCGGAACCTTTGTCTCTATCACTCTCTTACACCCACGCCCTCTCTCTATCTCTCTCTATGTGTTAGTGCGTATCCTTTGGAATCATTTTTAAAGTGTTTGCCTGAAGGTGGGGGTCGAAAAAGAAGAACAAGAAGAGGAAGCATTTGAAAAACATGAAAACAGAACAACGGAACCTTTGTTGTTGGTTTTGTTGTAGTCGGACTTGATCCCTGGGATGTTGTTTTTATTGTTGTGTCTGACGGTGGGACGGCCATTTATTAGTTTCATATGCATAGGAGTGAGTTGTTGTTCTCGTCGTCTCTCTCTCTCCAATACTCTCTTCCTCTCTTTCTTCTCCTCTCTCTCTTTCTAGATATTTTCTGTATGGATATTTATTGTGGTTGTTGTTGTTGTTTTTGTTATTGTCACTCTCATGACATACACAGCCATCAGTTTTGTTGTTGAAGTTGTTGTCATTGCTATGGTTGTTTTCCTTGTTGTTATTATCATTGTCGTTGTTGTTTCCCTGGTTTTTGTTGTTGTTGTGAGGATACACAAATACCAACATCAAACCCACTTCCTTCATGGCTCCCCAGCGACTTCTGAACGGCGTTGGTGTGAGTGTCTCACACTACAAATGTGTTTGTGTGAGCGTGCTAGTGAGAGAGTGTGAAGGATGTATGTTCTTGTTGTATATGATATCCATGTTAAGGACAACAAGAACAACAACAACAACTACTGTAAGGCATGATGATGATTTATGACGCCAATTGTGGCGAAAAGTTCAGACGAAACGCGAGTCGACGGGTTTGGTGGACGAGGATGAGGGTCCGGGTGGAGAGGGGAAGGTCCTAGGTCAATCGATACTGCTCTCCTCGAATAGTACTCTTTAAAATCTTTAAAGTCTCTTTAATCAAAAATTTTGGATATTAGAGGTAAAAGTAATTTATCGTAAAGAACAAATTTAAGTATAAAAATTAATCAAAGTTAAAAAAAAAAATAGGGTTAAAGAAAAAAGTATAGTCACCGAAGAAATTCAACATAAGAAATAAATTCAACATAAGAATTGAATTCAACATGAGAATTGAATTCGATATGAAGAATAAATTCGAGTTGAAGAAGAAAATATTAAAGTAAATGAAAGAAATATAGTTAAAGAAGAAATTACAGTAGAAAGAGGCAGCATTGAAAATTTGAAAAGTTGAACAATTGAAAAGACGAAGCACAAATTATAGTTAAAACAAAAATCGAAGAGAATTTTATAAAAATTCGAAGCAGTTGCTCATGGCGTATGAGTGATGCCGGGCGAAACTCAATCGAACTTCAAGCAAAAGCCGAAGCATTCCACTCGGTAGAATGAGGTCAATTCGACTGCTCTCGATATCTCGAAAAGTACCCCAAGGGCTCGCTGGGTGTTGCCACCTAGTCGAGCGTGAAATGGCTGCAGTTGTTGCCGATGAAACGAGGGCCACCACGGCAGCAATTGGACAGCCGACCAACTCAGGTTTCTGGGTTTTTTAGATACTCCCCTATTCTCGCTGGGTGGTTCTCAATCTGTCGATTGGTAATTTTTATGACGTTTTATTGGAGGCGGCGCCGTGGCAGCAACGGCCGAAAGGCTGTTAGTTTTCGGTGTCAAATTAGCAGTTTCGACAGCAGCAATAACAATGGTAAAAACAACAAGAAGAGCAACAACAACAAATATAATAACAACAACGAAAGCAATTACAATAAAAACTACAATTCTCGAATGAAAAATCGTCAAAATAATAAATTTTCCGACGACTTCGGACCGATCGAAATCGTTCAAATAGCAATATTTATGACAACCACAGAAACATTAGTGACGACAACAATAATACCGACAACAACAATTCCGACAACATGAGCAACAATTCCAACTACAACAATAACGTCGACAGCAACAGCGCAAACAATTAGCTCAGCACGCGCCTTGCTGGTTGCCTGAGCCTTTGTTTAAACAATACAAATCTCCCACAAACACACAGACACACATTTGTAGAAATCCAACGGTTCACCTACACGCACACAATAACGACAATTGCTGCTCGTTGCACCTGGGCTGTCGGATGCAACAATTCAAGGCGACATCAAGCCAGAGGCGATTCCAATTCTTTTAATTCATTATTTCATGGACACCTTTAGTTTTTCTTTAAAATGGAAAAATTTATTCATCATAAATTAATTATATAATAAATTAAATTAAAATATAAATTAATTCATCAAAAGTTCATTCTCCATAGAAATAATAAACCTAAATTAATTCATCATAAATGAATTCATCAAAAATTAATTCAATTTAAATTAGTACTTCATAAATTATTTCATCATAAATTGATTATTCATAAATTGATTAATCAAAAATTAATTCATCATGAATTAATTCATCTTAAATGAACTCAATTGAATTCGCGAATTTCTTAATTTTAAATTCAAAATAAATACCGAATTTAAAAGTACAAATCTTGAGTTTACGGATCAGCAAGAATTTGAAGAATGGCCCATAATTTACGACTACAACTGGCTTTTGGCGACCATCGGATCTTTCTTCCCGCCACTGTGGTCCGCTGCCTGCCAGGCGAGCCGTCTCATGTGTCCCGGCGCTTAGTTTTACGATTTTAATCGCAGAATTTACGAGCGCCAAAAAACCGTCGCCTCGCCATCCAACTCCCTCCCGCCCTCTCTCTGTCTATCTCTATCACCCTGTAGCCTTTTCACGCTGATTCATACACTCGCCTTCAGGCTCCACTTTTCGAACCTCTCTCCCTCCCTCCCTCCGTCTGACTACATCTCTGTCTCCCTCCTCCTTCTCCCTCTGATTCTTCCTCCATCGACTCTGAATCGCTTGAGTCCGCGTGCGGTCCACGCTGTTTCAATAATAAATTCATTAATAATTTCGTTGCTCTGCGGCACGAGCCACGTGCGGTGGACAGACAGACAAAGGACAGACAGACAAAGAGACAAACAGAGAGAGAGAGACACACAATGGGACGGACAGTCCGACCATCGATGGACGTTTGCCGGCCGAAGTCCGTTGGCTCGAACCGCAATTGGCAGCGCATGCGGCGGCGACAAATGGAAAACAATTGGAAATGCGATTGAAAATGAGGATTGAACGGGCTTTGTTTCGACTTCGATGATGGGGTTGTCGAGGCATGGGGGCGACGACGTCGTAGGCCCGAAGGCAATTGTAGTCGCCAGTGTTGTTGATGTAGTTGTTTTCGCAGTCGATGTCGTTGCTGCTGTTGCGGCTCTTGTTGTGTTGATTTATCGCCGACGAAATTGAGTTGCAAATTGCAGCAAATTATTTGCGATATAAATCATCACACGGCTGCTGGTCGCCTCCTCGTCGTCTGGAGGAACCTTAGGAAGGTGGGATGAGGGTTGAAACTTCTCATGAAGTTTCCTTCTTTACACACACACAATATAGAATTCACATAAATCGATCGTCCATTCCAACCTCCAACTAAATATTGTTCTTTTCCTTCCTCAGGTCAATGGCGGCAGCTTGGCCGAGCAGGCTGGTCTGATGCCCGGCGACGCCGTTCTCAAAATCAACGACGTCGACGTCTTCAATCTACGCCACAAGGAGGCCCAGGACATCGTCGTGCGATCGGGCAACAACTTCGTCATCACAGTCCAAAGGTGTGGCTCCTCCACCCTGTATTTTCGAACAGCAAGAATACAAATTCACACATCTCACTCTCTTTCTATCTCTGTTTATAGGGGTGGCTCCACTTGGCGTCCACAAGTGACCCCCACCGGACACGTGCCCCAACCCAATCAGAACTCACCGTATTTGCAAACAGTGACGAAAACTTCTCTGGCTCACAAACCACAAGAGGTCCATCACATCGGCAGTGGCTACAACAACTCGGCCCGTCCATTCGTAAGTACCAGCAATCGTCCTTCGTGTCCTTTCATCCCTCTGTCCTTCCGTCCTTCATGTCCTTCCCATGCAGCGGGCGGATCCCATGGATTGGGCATTGATTGACTGACGGGACTCCGTCGAAGCCTTATTGCGTCGAGGCTGGGATTATGTGAATATGCTGAGGTGGTGGAAGGGGATGGGGATGTAGGAGGGGAAACAGAGGATGTGTGGTTCGGTCAAGTCGTTGTAGACCTGGCGAGATGGGTCAAAGCTCTGTAATGAAGTGTCAAAAGTTTTGGCACCGAACTCACCATGCAAATCCAGGACAATGGGGTTCGAGCAGTTTCCACACTGACGACGGCGGTGACGACGATAGAGAGAAGATGGTGATGATGATGGCAGTGACGACGAAGATGACGACTATTGTGGTTATGATGATGATGAGGGGATTGTTGATGATGAAGGAACAGTTGATGAAGTTACTATTTATAGACGTACTAATGATAGACGACCTGATGACGTAAATAACCATGTGGTTTATAACGACGATGGGACATGTCAGTTATAATCATGGTAATGGTCATAATGATGAGGACTATTTCGGTCATAATGATGACACTCTCGATAAAGATAACGACAATTTCGATTCTGATGACGACCACGAAGGACAGTTGCTAATGCCATCGACGACATCATGAGTGATGGTTGGGTGTGTGCGACACTAAAACCGAAGTATTCGATATTCATTATGAGTTCCTTCGTCGAAATATCCCCTGTACCTCCCTCTGTCTGCCCACTATCTTTCTCTCTCTGGTCACAATGAGGGACAGCGATATGCTTATTAGGATGACCGTCAGTATCATGACTAATGATTGAAACATGGGAATCCCCTGGAGACGTCCTGAGAAGGGTTTCCATCCACGCAAATTGGGACATGGAGAGGGTTTCTTTGGGGTTGCAGATTGGGGATCAGCTTGAAAAGGGTTGCCCCAAACGATGAAAAATGGTTGTCCCATCGAGGGGATTATTGGGCAATGAGAGAGAGAGGGAGAATGATGAGGATGGAATAACATAACAAATGAACGTGACATGCAAATGGGATCATTAAACGAATGCGAGGATTAGGCGTGGAAGTAAATGAAATCCATGGGCAATAAGTGGAGAACTTTTAGAGAAACCAACAGAACTCAAGATAATTTGAAAACTTGAAAAGGTTATAAAAATATTTGATAAAACTCCCGAACACCTCAAAAAACAACCCAATCGGGCTCCAGGGACGACTTCCGGTTGGGGAGAGAAAAGTGAAAATCAGTTGAAATCGTCGAAGGAATCGCTTGCTTCCGTGGATAATTGAAACAAGTCGCACTTTTGGCGCCCCTCATAAAGTTCTTGGCAAAGGATCCTCCACCGCGTCCCCTCTCTCTTTTGCTCCTCCTCCCACCGACCACGCCCACGCATCAGGGGTGCCATTGAAACTTTTAACGACCTTCCGCCGCCCTCACGATGAACTGAAATATTTTCAGTACGATTTCCCGCGTTTCATTTCGCACTCAATTCTTCGCGTTTCCTTTCGTCTCTTTCTGCATTTCGTTCATTATATTTCCTTTCGTCTCATTCTACGTTTCGTTTTAGGCCAACGGCGGCGACGGCAGCGTCAAGAGCATCGTCAATAAACAATACAACACGCCGGTCGGCATCTACAGCGACTGAATCCATTGCGGAAACTCTCTCGGCCCAGGCCGAGGTTCTCGCCGGCGGTGTCCTTGGGTGAGTATTACTACAACAACAACAGTACATAATCGACAACAACACCAGTAACTTCTACCACTCCAACGATACCGAACGACGCGGGGAGAAAAACTCTCATTGAACACGAAGCCAAACACTTCAAACACAAATCCGCGACCTCGGCTTCCTGCGGCGACGACCTAGACCGCTCCATTGTTTCGAGAGCTTCGAGAGTGGGCGGGGCCGAAAAGTTTTGGCTCTAAATATTTCGCAAGGAAACAGAGAAAAACAACAACAACGACTAGAGCGGGTCGGTCGGACGGCTGAAAAACTCCACAATGAAGAGCATTAAAGTGCAATTTCGTAAATGTTGCCGAAGTTAATTACACTTTGCCGCCGCCACATCTCTGTGTGTGTGTCTGTGGCTGTGTTTGTGCATTGGGGTTGAAATATGTATGTGTGTGTTAAACATCCTAGTGAACCAGTCAAGTTAAGTGTTTTACAAGTTGCCAAGCATACACTTTCTTCTTAATTTCTTAAGGGAATTCATTGTTGTTCGTCGTTGTGCTCTGAGTCCTCTGGCTCGTCCTTTACTTTGGCGTTTCCTTATCTTGCGTCCTTTCTTCTTTCTTTCTTTCCCACTTTATGCTTTTTCTCCATTATGCTCCCGAGTGGTTGTTACTGTTGTTGTCTCGTACTTTTAACCCATAAGCAGAGGAATCCAAATTGAAAAGTAGGTTTCCACACTTTCGACGCACTCGAGTGGGATTTCCTCGTGGGGGAGCGAACGACATTTTCACGATATCGCACTTTTCGCTGCAGAGACCACGAACGTGTTGTGGCGAAGGCGGATTTCGCAATTTAAAATTTCCGACCTTCGCATTGAAATATTCAAGCCGACAGTAATTGTAAAATAGGCCCCTGTGACCGATACTCCATTTAGTTGTGCATACTTCTAGGCTTCGCAGTTCTTGGTTGAAATTCCAAACAAGAAAAAGTAGGCTTCATTTTTCACAAACTCGAATTGAGTGATATTGAAACATGGGCCTAAGGGTATGCAACGATATAGAAATTAATTGTATAGAGAATCGTAGGGCTACCAGGTGTAGGAAATTTTCCTTATATACTTACTCAGACTTATTATTCCGCATTTTTTCCAGTGTCAACTTCAAGAAGAACGAAAAGGAATACCAGGCCGAGAAGTCCGAGGTGCTGAAGTTCCTGCGCGAGGAGGAGACCGGTGAACACACCCCAGGTAATAAAGCGCATTACTTTGCCTTGGCGCAGCTGCTCGTGGCGCTGAACGGCGGCCGCAACCCATTCGAAATCGACGCCCTGGGGGATTAGAATCCGCATTCCATCCACCTTCGTCCACCGTCTAGAGAGCTGAGTGGGACCCTTGTTGTGAGAGTAGATCGCGGTTCGAATTCCCTTGCATTGATTTTTCATTTCGCAGTCAAAAAACAAACCCAACACAAAAACATCGCGCACGGGTGTCGATTGAGAGGTTGGGGTGATTTTCTTTTGAACACTTGCCAAGTGCCGACGCACCGATGTCAATTGATTCCGTCAGATGATACTCGTTTTTTTAAAAACATCTCGCGGAGACCTTGAGAACGGTTTATTTTTAGTTCGGAAACTCGTGCGAAAAAGCGCTCTCTTTTGTAAATGTCATGGGAGAGAAGTTCGCTTTGCTCTTCTTCAAAATATTCCTTACTATTTACTAAAACATAGTCGACGTACTCCACCATAGTCGATTCAATTCAGTTTTATTCACTATACTTCATCACTTTGGGGAAATGTTGACAATAAACTTTCACGAAAGAAAGAATGACTTCTCGATCGAAAGAAAATCTCACGCAAGTACTTTCTGTCATGCGAACTTGGTACACTTTGGAAACCATTAACAACCTGAGCACCGAACACCCTCGCCCTTGATTAATTGATGTGGTTTAATCAAGTGTCTAATCGTGTGTTTTTTCTATCTCTTTCCCATTTTGTCTATTTCTATGTTCAATGTTCTGTCTCGCTCATGCATAATGCGTTCTGTTGCTCACGTCGCTCACGTCCCGTTCGATCGTCAACGTGTGTCGGCAACAATTATTTTGTTTGATACCAACAAAACATATGCAACGCCTACAACAATCAAAAACATCTGCAACAACCAAAACACCCGCAACAACAACACCAACAACACAATTACATCAACAAAAACAAATGCAATATAAAACAAAACAATTATCGTATTGCATATCAAAGCTTTCAGTAACAATACATACAAAGAACCACAACAACAACAACAACAACAGCAATACCAACAACCACAACAACAACAACAACAACAGCAATACCAACAACCACAACAACAACAATACCAACCACCACAACAACAACAATACCAACCACCACAACAACAACAACATCAACAACAACAGTCAGCTACCAGGCATGTCAGCGCTCCAATCAATACACCAAAGCCTCCAAGCACCGGAGGACTTCCAACTGGTCAGAACATTTGCACTGAATGCGAGCGTCTCATTACGTAAGTCTATATACAAAAACAACAATAACTACAAAAATATATAGCAACTATAAAGACATCATCATCATGTTTCTTAGCGAAAAACTATTTCACTAACACTTATTTATACTATACTAACAAAAAACAATCACTTTCATCCTCTGCTGTCGTTTGCAAACAGTAGACCCAGGTTTATGTATTCGCTCAAGACGGTTTAATTTTGAACTAATCCTGAAGTCAGTGATTGAACAATTTTAGTAGCATAGTTCGGTATCGCAAATGGATCTCTCGTTTTGGGTTGAACTTTTCAATTAAACTCTTTCTCCTAACCTCGCCTCATTCTCGCCGTCCACGCCGCGACCCCCCGTTTCGAGTTTCGCTGCTTCTGCGTCAATTTAATGCCTTCAATAAATATTTAAATGTGCTTTAATAAATATTAAATATTTATGCATGGAATATATTAATTCCAACAACCACTACAACTATAACAATGACCGCCGACTCAACAACAACAATAACAACAAAAACAACGATAACAACAGAGCCGCACAACCCCGCCAACTTTTATTGGACACAAAGTCATGCCATCGGCGGAAATGAAGCCCCTCGCCGCACCCCGGTGTCCCACGCCCGCGCCCAGGGTCGGGCCCAGGCTCAGCAGACACCGGACGAACGCATCGGGATGCCGTTGCAGCAGAACACGCTGGCGCCCAGCGCGCCCCACCGGCCCAGCCTGCCGGAAGCGCCCTCGGCCGGCGCCGCCGGGACCTCCGAGACCCCCGATCCGCGCGTTATCATGCTGCCGGTGTGTCCGGCTCTGCAGGGACCGGAATACAAGGCGGAAATGGAGGCGGCCACGGCGGCTCTGGCGCAGGGCGACGGGCCAAGGCCATTGTCCGCCAGTGGCCATCCACAATGTCAAATGTGCGGCGTTGGAATCGTGTAAGGAAATGTCTCATGTGTGTTGGAGTGTTTACAGATGTGTAGTATGTGTGTCGAAGCCGCATGAGTGTATGTGTGTGTGTGTCTGTGCCGGTTGTCGACATGTGTCTGTATGTGAGGAGGACATAAATTCACGGAAATGTGCGAGCGAAAAATTACACTTGACGCTCAACGAGATAAGTTGAAAATTTAATTTCGCAAAAGTTCCCTTCTCGTTAGTGATGCGAGGCAAAAATCAACAAAAATAAATAAAAATATAAAAGTTTCAATTTAATTTTAAAATATTTAATCGAGTACGAGCTGAGTCGCCAAATGAAAGAAGCGCAGAAGAAGAAAGAGAGAGAAAGCATAGAGATCAAAACGGGTAATCGTTGGTTAGAACGAGTAACGAACTCGCTGTAACAAGTAGTTATAACGAGTAATCGTTGGTTAGAAGGAGCAACGAACTTGCTGTATCGAGTAGTCGGTCATACTAACGAGTTCTGAAGCATCTGAACGAGTAATCGAAGGCTTCAGCGGGTGATTCATATCCGAATTAATATATATCACTTTAATTTATGTAAAATTTTATTAGTTCATTAAATATGTAGTTATCTCATTATGTACTTTCCTAATTAAAGAATCGTCCCTATAATTTTAACAAATGTTCGCTAGAATTAATTTCGACCATCGCATGCCAAACTCATTGAAAACTAATCCCCATCAATGTCTCAGTGGATCGCCAATTGATTTTCTCCTTCTCGTTTCTCCAGCGGCGTCTTCGTGCGCATCAAGGACAAGAACCTCCACGTCGAGTGCTTCAAGTGCGCCACCTGCGGCACCTCGTTGAAGAACCAGGGCTACTACAACTTCAACAACAAGCTCTACTGCGACATCCACGCCAAGCTGGCGGCCATGCAGAACCCGCCCACCGGCACCGAGGGATACGTACCGGTTCCAATTAAGCCGTAAGTCAATTTAAATAGCCTTCAATCGTCGCCGCCCTCCCCCAACCGCCCAACGACGACTGACGTTCGATCGCCGGCCGTCAGCGCTGTCAACCCGAATTCACGTCCAATTGCGTGCACAAACATGCATAAACATGGCCGACACGTTGGCGCGACTGATGACGGCCGCCATTTTGCCCGCCGGAAATGGCACCGTGGACACTTTCTAGATTTCCGCTCCGCCCCGCGTCTCGGTTCGTCTCGTCACGCTTCGATGCCCTTGGGTTCGTTTCGATTGAATTTCGTGCAAAATTCAATCGAAAACTCTGAAATTAAATTGTTTATTCATACGGCGCCGAACATACTGCTGCCTCAATCGACCGCCACGCCCCTTCCGGTGTCGTCGTCGCGTCGACCTGAATCCATTTGTGCATGGAATATTTAAAAAACAAACACCAATATTTGTCGGCGAACGAGGCGAAACGTGTTGCCAATCGATCGATTTGCAGGCGACCAACGATTGGTGACATCAATAACAACAACGACAATAACAACAACACAATGACAACAACAACAATGAAACCAACAACAATAACAACAACAGTAACAACAACGAGAACAACAACATTGACATCAACCACTAACAAAATATGACAGAGAATTTAACGCAAAAGGTGCCAAATTTAAACTTCACCCACACGAGGCCATTGAAGGGAGGGAAGGAAACGGAAATCAATGTCAGAGTCGATGAATGACTGATGAATTTTTTCCTCACGGATTGGTTGAAAAATAGAGGCTGATTCACGCGATCAAATCATGCGATTGACAAATCATCCATCCACCTGACACAGAAATGATGCACTAAGTGAATTCCTCACATGATCCTCACAAAGCAATCGTCCGAGGAAATATTTCGATGCCTCAGTGGGTTAATCATTCGTTCAATTGGAGCAATCGATGATTCACGTTTGCAAAATTTACTCAGAGTTTGAGACACATCGGTGGAATCCGTCGATCGATCGATTGACGACAAGAGAATGATTTCATTTTCATTAGACTTTCTTCTTTTCGAAACCCAATTTTTAATGGCCTTATTAACCTTATCCATCTCTTTCTCTTTGTAGCAACACCAAGTTGAGCGCCACCACCATCTCGTCAGCCCTGAGCGCCCACGGCTTCAACGGCGTGTCCAACGGAAGCTCCACCCCAGCCCCAGCCGCTGCTCCGGTAAGTCGAAAGAACTCAATTTCCCAACACTACACGACTAACAACGAGATCACACACATACACATATATGTCTAAATGAACACACACACACACATATATGTCGAAATGAACACACACATACACAGAACTCCGAAGCTCACGTTGTAAACGCGTCCAAAACTCGACCACGGAATTTCTTGCTTCGCGGCATCTTTCGCAAACATTGCATATTTTTCATAATATAAATAAAAAAGACAAACTTACAGAAGGAAACAAAAATAAATAAAATGCAATGCAATGCAGAAAATAATTAAAAATGCACCGACGAAGAAAATGAAATTAAAGCAAAGTCAAACAAAGAAAATTGAAGAATTTTGATTGAAAAAAAATATACTGAGCTTTTGGCTGCTGCAGTTGTATGTGTGTGTCTTACGAAGCTTTTTCGTCGTTTCGTTTCCAGATCTATGTGTGTGTGCATAGTTTTTTATGTGTTTGTGTCACTTTAATTGTGTTTTTTGAGATTTTCTTTTGGTTTGTTCTTTATTGCATGAATGAGGTTTTGCAATTTTTTTGTTTGATAATTTTTGATTAAGTGTGATGATTAAATGTGATGAAGAAATTAGTTTTTTGTGGAAAATGCGAAAGAGACGAAATTTAATATAGTTGGAATGAGGTCAAAGGTCAATGCATGGGTTCTTCATTATCTTACTATTGAAATATTTATTATATATGAGTTACTCACTCTCTTTTCTAAATCTCTATATCTTTATTAATTTTGTTTTCTCTCTATATAAATTGCTTTTTCTACTAATTATCTCTCAAAGGATAAACCACAAGTACCCTTTATCCTTCAATCATAATGATAAAGTTCAACCTCAGCTCGATTCCCATTCTCAAAGTTCAAATGTCATCAACCTTTTCTTCCCCCCAACCCCGCCAACCGGCTTCTCATTAATTTATTGGATGCTTCAAATCTTCATCAACATTTAATTATTTTGTAAAGAACTCAAGCAAAGATTGAGGTTTTTGGTTTCACTTGCCTTTATGCGAACTCAACTCAAAAGGTCAGAGGTCACAGGATGTTAATGTCTAGGCTATTGAGGTTTCTTACTTCCCTCACCTCCCTCCTCTCCAACCCACACCTGCCCACGTCTCGACGACTATCGTCTTGGGAAAGGTAAAAAAGATTCAAATTAATTGGAAATTTCTTCGTCGAAGACAAACTTCGAGAAAAGCGACACAGACAAAAAACAGTTTTTGGCACATACAACAACTATTTTTGGGATCTTTAATTAGCCACGATACGAGAACTCATTGAGCAAAAATTTCGAACGAACGACAAGAAATGAAATTAGAATTCGCATTCGCATCGAGGGCCGCGGATGCAGCTGCAAAGGTGTTCGAGACGACGACGACTGCAAGAACAACGAGAATGTTGCCAACAAAGACAGACAGGCAGAAAGATAGATAGATAGGCGGACAGACAGACGGACAGATAGGCGGAAGCGCGGTGGCGGGATGAAGGAGCTGCGACAGGGACCGAGGATCGACGAACCCAAAGACCGAGTGACTGACTGAGTGGGCCAGGAGAGAGAAAGAGAGAGAGAGTGAAGAAGTCGCTCGCTCTCTCTCTCTCCTGAACGGACCCCAATCGCCGGCACAGCTGTGCAAATGCACCGATCGCTTACTTGGCGATTGCTTTCATGCCACGCCTCCCCTCTCAGCGCCCCTCCCGCCCAGAGGCCCTTCGCATTCGACGTCTTGTCGCTGCATTTCTTCGACGCCGTGGTGCCCGCGCGGCCTCCAAGTGTTTTTTAGTTTGCGATCGAACGTCGCGATCGGATGGTGTCCGTTTTTTAATGGACGCTACAGCGATTCTTACGAACCTCCTCGAATTCTGAGTTTTTCTAGAGTTTTTCCCCGCCACTAAAAGTTAGAAAAATAGCAAAAAAAACACATTTAACCGGAAGTTAAATATTGGAAAATCGAAGAAATTAGTGAAAATCAGTGGAAAAAGTGTTTGCAAAAAAAAAGTAGAAACCGATCGACGAAGTGGTGAAGATTCGATTTTTATGTAACTTCGTCGAAACTGGGTTGGGTTTCATTGGCAACGTCCTCGATCGGTCGATCGATCTATCTATCAGTGCTGATGGTTGCATAAGCGACGGCCACGCGACGGACAGATGGACAGACATGTGGACAGCGCCGACTCTTCCATGGACCGAAACACAGTGGTCACTGTTGGAATACTCTTGTGGCAGGCGTTGTTGTTATTCCCTTCCCCCCATCTTTCCCCCCCTGTCATCGTCCCTAACCTTCCATTCGGTCCTTCATGGCGCTCCTTCGCATGACCTTGACCTACAAGTGCACTTCCTGCAGTTGAGTCTACAGAGCCAGAGACTCAGAGTAGTCCAGAAGTTTCTCGAGGATAATGAAGGAAGATGATGCAAAGAGAATGATATAATAAAGATAATGAGACAATGGAGAGAATGATGTATAGGAAAATAAATATTAGGAGAAAAAGAGATATTTTGGATACATTTTTCAAATTAATTTTTTTATAATTTCAAATCAATTTTTTTTATAATTTGAAATTATTTTTTTTTAATTCCAAATTAAATTTTTTGCCAACATTTTTATTTTGTTAGAAATTCTTACTTTTACTTATTTTTACTTTATTTTTGAACTTTTGAAACATTTAAATCCTTTTTTTCTAAATTCTTTACCAAGTAAATTTTTAATGGAATTTAGTTAAAATAAACATTAAAAATATAAAATGACATATGTTAACAATCGTTTCTTTCGCATTTAAAACAGAACTTTACAAATTCATCACACTTTGCAATTTTATGTTTATCGATCGCATTACAGTCGATCTGGCAGCATTAGTGCTTGACTAACACCTTTGCGTTTTATGTTCTTATTTTTATTTCTTTATGTTATTCATGTGCACTTTGCGATCGGCTTCGCTTTTAACATGCTCGCTCGCTCGCACACTCGGACGCCCCACCAACCGAACCACGCCCTCCGCCCACTCGCCACGCCCACTCCGTGTGTTGGAACGATTAGAGCGAAGATATCGGCGACCTTCCGCTGCCGCCGCCACCCTCGCCGACGCAGCTGCAACAGTTTCAGTATGAAAATCAATACAACAACAATCACCATATCAGCAACAACAACAGCAGCCACCTCAACAACACCAACAACAATCACTCACGCACACACAGCAGCCTCTCGACGCAATCGAACAGCTCGTCGTCCTGCTCCTCGATGTCGCCGACGCCGCCGATGCACGCCAACAACAATGGCGGCGGCGCCATCGAGATCGCCTTCACCCACAACAACAACAACAACGGCAGCTGCAACAACGGCTACAACAATGGCAACAACAATCACTATCACGGCGGCAGCGCCTCGACCTCGTCGAACGCTTCGCTCGATCGGTTCGCGTCGCCCGCGCACTCGCGCCAAACGTCGTCATCGTCGCTGAGCGGCGGCGTCGGTGTCGGCGGCGTCGTTGGCAACGCGGACGTCGACGGCGATTTGCCGCTGCCACCGCCGCCGCCACCGATGCCGCTGGCCGAGGCCGAGACGACGCTCTACATTAACACGAAGAACCACAACAACAATAGCAACAACAATACGAAACAGCAGCGCGGCGTCGCGGTGGCGGCAGCGCAGTTGCGTCTACAGCAGCAGCAGCAACAGCAGCAGAATGAGAACGACATGAATTCGCAGAATAAGGGAGCGATGATGATGACAACAACAACACCATCGGCAGGGGGAGTGGGACAAACAACAGCAACAACAACGTTGCCGGGAACAAACAATGTCTACAACAAGTTCCTCAAAGAGTATTCCAACAAGTTGCTACACAACAATAACAACAACAACACCACAAATACACTCATCCACAACAACAACAACAACAAGACAAATAACACAATGAAAAACAACAACAACAACAACAATGTGGGGAAAATCATTAACGGCACCGCGAAACCGTTCGCGCCAACGACGACGACGACAACATCAAATGTTGCTGCGATGTCGGCAACACTTGCTAATCAGTTGAAATTTAACCCTTGTCAGGTCACGAGTCCCCAAGCTCCAACAACAATAACAACAGTAACACCAGCAGCAGCAATAGCACCAACAACAACAACAATACTAACACCCGAGCAAAATCTCAGCAACAGCAACAACAACAATATGGCAACGTACGCCGACGAGCAATCGCTCTACGGCCAGATCAATCAGGGCGCCGGGCCAGCCTCGGGCGATCAGCCCTTCGAGTACGTGACCCTCACGGGGAACGTGATCCGCAGCGTGGTGCCCCCGGGTAAGGGCGTGTCCGCCCCCTACAAGGTAAGTCGCCGGCAAGACCCGGCCTTCCACCCAAAGCCAGCAACAGCTGCCGGCAGCTGGAGGCAGTCGAAGGCATGCGATTTTCACTGCCAGTCGTTTTTCGTTTGTGTTTTTGCTCGTTTGTTTTGTTTTGAACGGAGGGACTAATTTGCGATTGAGCAACATTCGCTGGGAGTTTGAGTAGATGTTGGCAACAATGTTGCGAGGGACGATGGGGGAGTGTTCTGAAAACTCAGCAACATTTCCCTACTCCCCAGCCACCTGCTCAAGCTCTCAATCGACATCATTTTTGCCGTGAAATAAAAATTAAATTCTTGTTTCTCCCTCCTACCCCAAGGTCAACCAGGGCTACGCTCGTCCCTTCGGCGCCTCTGGCCCACCAGCCGCCGCCCCGAAGTCGCCCGTCTCGTTCCCACCGCAGCAACAGTGGGGACAGCAGCAGCAGCAACAGCAGCAGCAGGCCCCGAAGCCCGCCATCAACCCGTACGCAACCTTGCCGCGCAGCAACGTCGGCCAACAAGGTAAGGCTCATTACGGTGCTGCTGGCGATCAGCATCGTTTCTATGACGATGATGATGATGATGAAGCATTCGAGTCGAATGACGATTGGGTCTAACGTCATTAGACGCAGAGCGACGACGATCAGTGAAAATCACAAGCTGAGGATCGACTTTTTTGGTTGGGAATCGGGTGGACGAGAAAACCGCGATAACAACAGCAACGGTAGATTCACCAAAAAACGAGATGCCAGATTGTGATTTTCGTTGGCGCCGCGAGTCGCGGGAAGGTGGTCTTCGAAGCCATCGGGAGGATGGAGGTTTCTAGGGGAACCGTCTTCGCAGGCCACCTTCCTTCGCTGTTGTAACTTTTGGACGTTTCTCTGCTCCCTAATATAATTCCCTCTTTAACCTGTATATATTTGAATATATTGTAAACTCGAGAAAAGTTGAATATTTTTGAGAATTTTTGAATAAAACTTAAGTCGAGAAAAAACAAAATAAACCAAACGCTAACCTAAAGTTCGGCTACAAAACCTTTTCAAATGGCTTCTGGAAATTTACTAAAATCAAACCAAGCAACACCTAAAAGACTACAACAACAACAAACTGCCCACCTTCCCTTTCAATTAATCCACAAAAGCTCTTGGCATCGCTTCACGAGACACACGGCTAACATCCCGAAAAGTATGCAACACATTCTGTTGCAACTGTTTCCCCTTCTTTGTTTTCGCAAAATCAACATATTAATTTTTTTTATACCAAACCAAAAAAACCATATTGCATTATTAATGTGTAGGTCGTCATGTACAAGTGTACAGCAACTACAACAACATTTACAACCACAACAACTACTCACAAAAACCACAACAACAACAACAGCAACAATATCGTAAGCCAACCATGGGACCCAATAAATACTCCACCATGCCCTCCTATAACAAGACCAACTACAACAACTACTACAACAACAACAGCAACAACTATAACCAAGGTAAAACATTACGTCGTAACAACGTAATGTTGCCGGATCAAGAAAAACCGAATGAAGCTAGCTTTCCTGAGCTTTCGCTTAGTTGAGCATAAGAAGGCTTTATTTCGTTTATCCAAGTGCATTTACCGCAATATTCGTAGCTGCTTTTTTGGCGCCTCGAAAGGAGAAAGAACGATCTAATCGTTGTCGCCAAGAGCACACACACAGTCAGTCGAAGATGAATTGAAATTTGGTTTCAAATCAAGGAATAATATGCGATAGTATAATATTTAGTGTATATAGTATATAGGACAAGGGTCTTTCCAGATATGTAGAGAATCGTTTAGATTGTATGCAAAAGGGAATAAAAAACATTCCACACAGAAATCAATATACATAGAATATAAAGTATAAGAATTGACATTCCATGCTTCCATATACGAAGACCCGATAGAGAGGTGAGATAGACAAATATATGAAGAAAATTACGGGCGGATATATGAGCAAAGTGGACAGACACCCAGCCACACGTATTTGATTATATACACAAACATTAGACGGAATTAGTAGATCGGTTCATGGACCATAAATTCAGCGAAAAGTCGCCAAATTTTGCTTCACCATCGCCTGCCTCTGTTTTTCTGTCTGTCCGCCTTTGTTTCTCCACGTCCCCACCCGTCGCACTTTTTCTCTCTTCTTTCATTCCATTGTTGTTTTTGTTCGTCGACCGAAGAGAAACGATTCAACTCAGACATTTATTTTCAACTCATATAATTATCGTACTGTATTCTTGCGTTGCGAAGGTTTTCCGCTCTGTTTGAACTGCTCGTGTGGATTTTTATTTATCTTTATATTTTCAGTATTCTCTACGAAATTACTGAAGAATTTTCTTCTCATTCGATTTTTTATTTCACTGTGAGCTGCACTCGATCGGTGGAGCTTTCACGAGGTTCTCATTTTATTTGCTCATCAATTAAAACAATTCCGGGCAGAGAGAGAGAGAGAGATAGAGAGGAAGAGAAGGAACGAGAGGGATAGCGGGACAGGACAGTTGAACAGAGCGACATTCAAGTATTTTTTCAGAGATATGAAGGCAGAAACATGAAGGCAGGGACATGTGGGCAGAGATATGAAGGCTGAAACATTAAGGTCGAGACGTGAAGGTAGAGACATGAGGGTGGAGGGATAAAGAGAAGACAGTGGCACAGATTGACATCTGGAATTCGCCGAGTGACAGCCATGGGAGTGAGTTAAGCAAGCAAGGGTTAAACACGGTGACGGGTTTTACAACCTGGGTCTAAAGAGCTCCTTTGAAAATTCATGGCATTCTTGGATTTTCCGGGATTGAATCAAGCGCTGGAAATTGCAACTCCATTAAACGGGATGTATGCAGCTTCCGGTTAATGAGTTGCCATATCCTTTAAATTAAACTCTCAATAACCGCAAATTCTCCATCTTCTCCCCTCACATTCCAACCACTCGCAGTAGACGGCGAATTAAGAATGAATTTATTTTTTAATTCCAGTTTATTCCCATAAAATATATTTCATTTATTTTCGCCCCGTTTCTTTGCGGAATTTCCATCACAATTTCGAGCGCTGGTCATCCAATGGTGGATTTTACGTCTGCGCCTGAAATTATACTGCGGATCGTACGGGACTGATTAAAAGGGGAAAAGCATCAACAATAAAAACAGTCCACGGACAATTTTTATGAGCGTCCGTAATTTTTGTGATTTATTTGAGATGGCTTTTCATCTCCTGCCACTGGTCGGTCGTCCTTCGCTGCTGCGACGGCTCCTTCAGAGGACTTAATTAAGTCGTAATGAGAAGAGATTGCCGGCCATCGTCCTCGGGCCACGCTCATCTCCAATTCGATATTTATTCATATTCCTCACGGCGGCCTCTTCCTCCCGGCCAAATGTCTTTAATTCGCATTTAATTGCGATTCGTTTTCCTCATTTTCATTGCGTTTTTTCGCATCAAGATGATTTTATGCTTTTAATTATCGTGATGCGTAAAACGAAGCCGAATTCCGTTTTAATGTCCTCCGCTTTACTGGCGCCGAAATGAATCATTTCCCCGCCTCCGCAACCCATTCATCTCCGGCTTCCTCCTGGCCTCGTCCTCATAGAAAGCGAGCGAAATCAATTGCGGCTTCGTGTCGCATCGTGTCCTCTCGATCGATCATCGTTCATCCTGGAGCGTCCGTACGACGACTCCTGGTTGACAGACAGCTGCAGCATGTGTGTCATTAGGAGAAGCAACAACAATAACAGGAGCAACAATCCCACCAATGCATCAATCGCTGCTGGCAAATATTTTCCGATGGTCGTAAATCAGTCACGAAATCACGCAACTTCGCAATCAGCCCAGAGTGGAGTCGAATTTCGACCGATCGGGCGCCACTCCGTCGGTCTGTCTATCCGCTCCTTTGTATGTCTGTCTCTACATCACGCAGTCGGCACCCTGCAACAACAGCGAGCCTCCTCCGAAAGACGTCGCGAAAGATAAATTATCCTCCATTAGCCAGTGGAAGTTCACGGAAGATTTCCCTGCACAAGGGTTGCCAACGGTTTCTTTGCACCTTTCGCGAGGATGCTGTGCCGGGTGAAATATTTTGCGGTAAATCAGTGTTTGTTCTTCTCCTTGTTCTCGGTTGTTGTTGCCGAGCGGAGAACCGCAATTATGTTTCAATCGAAGAGGGTGGCGGTGGATGCTCTGCACCTCACTCACTTTTCCCTCAGTGAGTTCCGACTCCAAAGGGTCTCGAAATTAAGTCACGTACCTGAAGCCCCCAAGGGAAAGAGGTGTTCGTGAACCCTGACGTTTGATACGAGGCTTGTGGGAATTTTTCTCCTCAAGGCAATAATTTGATTTCCCACACTAGCCTCTAGGATGGTTAACAGTGGACTTCTCAACTTTACATAATATCATTTCCAATTAATAAGATTGTTTCTAGAACATCGACAATAAATTGGAAAGTATATAATGCAATAGATAAATAAATAAATAATGAAATCTGAGAAAATGTTCCTCTGCCATCCTCAATGAATTCTAAAAATTTACCTTTTGTACTAACTCTATTTCTTGAACAACTAAAAATCAAAAAATGTACATATATATTTTTTCGACTGACCTTTTCAAAATTGATTTTATATTTTTGGCCTTTTCCTCTTCCCTCTTCTAGGTTACTATTACCATTAAATGTTCGCACATGTTCAAGCACGCCCACAAAACCCAACCAAAACTAGACCAAAGAATAGAAAATAATTTCTTACTTTAATTCAATCCACTTCCTCAATACGAACAAACGAAATGAAAAACATGGACACGTTTTTTAAAGGATGCGCAAGTAGAACTGATTTTGTGGTTACGTGACGATATTTTCTCTCACACTCACAAGCATACATAGTATATATATTTTGGAATGTCTTAACATTATGATATGAACATGAAAACTTTATATTGGATTGTACCAACATACATATATATTTTTTGATGTGTTTTAAATAAATTTCTTTATATCCTCGGGATATATTTATAAACAATTTAAGCCAGAATGAATTTTGAATATTTTATACAATGTGTATTATTCATAAACAATATTTCTAACATACTTCCATTGGAACGTAACCTACTACTAAAACTACTACTCTTAATACTACGATTTTTAACTTCTGCATGCGTGTTTTTTCTTTGAACGAAAGTTCACTCCAGTATCTTGGATACTCTTTGTCTAATCCGAATATGGCGTCGTTTGACTATGACTGGCGATGTGACTTTATCATAATATTGAAATAATTTTTGCACTTGTCTTTAAATAATCTTGTAAAGATTTTCCTGATGTTTCATGTGGAATCCAAACATAATAGATTCGGATTCCTTTATTGAGCAACAATCAACTATAAATGATTTTTTGATAAAATTATTATAGAATATCAATCTAACTCATTTATAAAATATGTTATATATTTTTTTGTTCATTAACCTCTTATTAATTTCTTCTAAAATGGAATATATAAACATATTGTCCTTTTTTGTTATTTTTGCCCAAAAATATTTGCCTTTACCTTTCCATATTTATTATTTAATAAGTCGCTCAAAAATCCTCCTATTGAACTTGAAAGTTCGGCGGGAAATTCATGAACCTTCATCGGATCGAAAACCTTTGAAATCAATAGACTCGTGAATTGCTCTTCTCTAGCCCCAAGACGATGATGGCGATGTCGATGATGGCGATGTCGATAATGGAGATGACGATGATGGAGATGATGAAGATGCTTCATACACTTCCGGCCTCGAGAATAGTTTTCATAACAAATTGAATGAGGAACCTCTCAAAGTGATGTCGACGTCGTCATCGTTCCTTCGACAGACATCGGAGCATGTTGAATGTTTAGATATTTTATGGGTTACTAGGAGAAGAGAAAGCATAATATATAAGCCAACTAAGTAAGATGGGATTCAAGGCGACGCTCGTGCATCTCATCATGTAGTCGAAATATCGACGGCAAAGAGAGGGAGATAGGTAGAGTGAGAGAGTAAGGGAGAAGGACATAAAGAGAGACAGACTATAGTCAACATGTCTGAGTGAGACGAGATAGAGACGGGGAGCCAAGAAAGTTCAGGCTTCATTCGCAATTTCCATAAATTGCGTATGTGAGGGATCTCATCTTCTAGTTATTTTTATAGTCTGTGTGCGAAAGTCAAACACACACACACACTCACATAGATATATCCTCAGCCAAGGTTTACATCGCGGCATGGATGGTAAAGTTCAGGCAGGACGACGTTGAAAAAATGTCGTCGTTTCTTTACGTGGCTGAAGTGAGTTCGTTAGGAAAATATGTAAAGTTCTTTCACTGACATGACTATGTTTACAACAACGTTGATGACAGCGGCAACAACAACAACAACATGACTACCAACACAATATACGACAAGAAGACGAAGAAGAAGAAGAAGGAGGAGGAGAACATTGAGCTTGGAACGTACTTATGATGACATTTAAATTCAATGAGCGCGCATAAAAAGCTCAACGTTATATGTGGAGGTCTCAGTGTGTGTGTTTGAGTCTTCTGCCTCTCTCTCGGCGTCGGTTTGTGTGAGTCTATCTGTGAGCTTAACGTGTTATATTCATTTTTTCGTTGAGTTTGTTAACAAGTTCTTCGAAGTTCCCAGGACGTGTGTCGACAGGCCGATGGGGGCGAGAAGTTGTCATATTCCTAATTTGCGTGCGACGTTGATGAAAACCGGATGGAGGCCATCTTGCTTCAATTTCATTTTATATATTTCTATTTTTTTTTTCTTCTTTTGCAAATTCTTTTAATGATGTGAAAATTTGGCGAATTAAATTAGACTTCGTCCCCTCGGTGCCCTCGGTCTCATTCCAACGTCGAGTCGTTGAGAATTTGAATATTTTAGATCTCAAGGACATTTGATGGTCGTATGGTGTGACTGTGTGTGTGTTCTCGCTACGTTCTCTCGTAGTTATGAAAAATTCAAAATTTCATTTCCCACTCTTGCTCAGGAGAATCAAGAATTCAGCAGAGAGGATCTTTAAATTGGATTGCATTTATTTCGGGCACAAATTCGTGGCTAAACACGTCTTTAACTTTAGCTTTTGTTACTTAAATATTCACTCAATATTGCACTCAATATTCCGCTCAACATGCCACTCAATAGTCCGCTAAATATTTTACTCAATATTCCGCTCAAGGCATCAATTTATTAACACTTGAATGATAATCATAATCAATCCATATAGATGCAATTCAAGGTTCGGTTCAATTTGACAATTGTTCAAAATTTTGACTCAAACACGTACACAAATTACGATTTGGCTTTCGATACCTGGACAACGTGACTTTCGACTCAAAATTACACTCGAACAAAGTTTCATACTCGAAATGGACTCAAAATTCTGCTGCACTTCATTTCTAACTAAACTATCGATGAAAACTTGAATCGACCTAAACACACACAAAAAACAACAAATATTACTCAATTTACTACCATCAGCATTTTCCTTGTGGTCTATCCTCTCACTATCATTCTCACTATCTTTCTTCATGAATCATTCCCTCAATTAGTTAGTTGTGCTCTCAACAGTCAAACAGTCACTCACATTCTTCAGTCACTCCCACAGTCAAACACTCATCGCCAAGCAGAACAGTTCGTCTCACTCTATCGCTATCGCTATCTCACTTAAGTCGACGGATTCAGTTTTTAAGGATCCCGTCGACTTCGACCGCGCCCCTCCGCCGCTGCCACCGCTTCAACTAATCTAACATTTGAACATTTTTTCTCTCTCTCTTTTTTGATTTTTGTGTTCATCCGAATAAACAAAAATGAACCCAAACACAAAAAATCCCACCACAAATCTCACCACCCACATTTGTCGCCTCATTTGCTCACGTCCATTGGTCATCCTCCCCTCACTTCTCCCGTCTCTCTCACACACCCCATCGTCCACTTGTTAACTCACTCTCACCCTCCATCCTCCACTCGTTCGCTCACTCCATCCACGCTCCGCTCGTTCTCTGGTTCATCGCCCGCTGGTTCCACTTTGTTCCACTGTGCGTCTTCGTGTTCTTCTGCGTCGTCGTCGTCGTTTCGTGCTCCTGAAACGTCTTTCGTTCCTCATCTGCTACTAAAATGTGTTTGAATAACAACATTCGAAACCCGACAACGACAACAACAAAAACCACAATTAATACAACAACTAATGAAACAATACCAAATGAAACAACAACTAATAAAACAACATCAATGAAACAACTATGAAACCACCATTGGCACCAACAACCACGACAACGGAACATCAACTCCACCTCGTCCTCACAATCTCTAAACCTTTGCCAACAAAAAAAAACTCTCCCAACCTTCCCCCGTTTAACTAACACCCTCGCCCTCATCCGCGACGTCAAACCCAACCACACCATCATCCACAACAATAAAACAACATCAAACACCACCTCCTTCAACTCGGTCCCTTTGCGATCGATCCTCGCACAACTGGCCACGCCCTCGCCAGACGCCGCCGATGGCCTCCCCGAGCCGCAGTACGGCGAGGTCTGCTACGAGAGAGGCGGCCCGCCCTCGCACCAGACGGACCACGCCTCCTATTTCGACGAGGACCCCGAGGTGGCGGAGGCTCTGCTGCGTCAGAGTCGCATGAACTTCGCCTGGCCGCCGGCCAAGGACGACAGCCATGCCACGCCCACCGCGGCGCCGCTCTACATCGCGCCGCCCGAGACGCAACACGTCGTGGCGAAGCCGATACAACATCCGCCTCCGCCGCCGCCGGGGGAACGACGTCGCGAGCCACAACAACAACAGCAGCATGAGTACAATCAACAACAACTGCAGGAATACCAACAACAACAGCAGGGATACCAACAACAACAGCAGGGATACCATCAACAATGCAAGAACCCTTGTGGAGAATCCTCGCAGGAGTCGCCGGCGTCGCAGTGGCAGAGCCGCTCGGCGCCGCAGCTGACGCAGGCGCCCGAGATCGAGTCCAGCTCGGACAGCTACACCTCGACCAGCACCACGACTACGACCACATCCGAGGAATATCAACGGATGTACGCCGCCCAGGTGCAGGCGCAGACGTATGCGTACGAGCAGTCGGGCTCCGAGATGGACCTCGTCGACTACCACACGGCCATGGAGGTTGCGGCCATGCAGCAACAGCAGCATCAGAGTCACTTCCTCGACGCCTCGATGGAGAGTGCGTCGGGTCGGCGGAGCGTCCAGGAGTGCGCCGAGTCGCTGTCGGCGCCGCTGAACATGTACCGCCTGATCGACATGGTGCGCGAAGTGACGCCCAGCCCGGTGCCGACGCCGGGGCCTGGCGGGCCTCGTCGCGTGGTCTTCGCCGACGAGCCCGAGGTTCAGCCGACGCCGGCGGCCTCCACCATCCGTCGTGAATCACAAACATCCCTCAACTTTGCCAACTGCCAACAACAGCCTGGGCAGGAGGAGAGAGAGAAATTTCTGGAGAGCGCGAAAACAAAATAAAGAGGAGGTGAGGGGAAAATCCGAGGAGAAGGCGCGACAAATGTGATTCGGATGAGGTGAAATCATCTCGAACGTCGGACACTCTGGTGGTCGAGGACCGCAGCCACATCCTCGAGAGCCAGCGCATCTTCCAGCCCACGCCCGAGATCAAACCTCGAGATTCCGCCGGTGCGCCACATCCCGCCCACGAAGATCCCCAACCCGATGCCCAAGGAGTGGATCAACCCGATGGTGCGCGCCCTGACGACGGCGCCCGAGGTGCCCTTCCAACATGGTCGACTGCCTGTGCCCCAAACCGTGCGACTGCCAGTGCCAGGGGGAGGAGAGGAGAGGGAAGCGAGACTCAAGCCCCGGCTCCAGTTCAGGTTCCACCACCAGCCCCGGTTCCGCCGCCAGCTCCTGTTGCGATCGCTTCGCCTCTTTGGTGGATGCCCCGCGCCGCGAGTCGAACGCATTCCTCCGAATTTCCTCGGCGAGACGCCCGCCTCCGGCTCGCACCTCTCGAAGGCGATGGCGACGGCGCCCGATTTCACGGTCCGCTTTGCCCCGGCCCCCTCGGACGTGTGGTGCCGCTGCCCGCCGAGACCGAGCCGTACATGCCGCCGCCGATGGAGATGAAGCCGTATCTGCGCGAGGACTACCGCCCGAAGACGCCGCTCGTGAGCGCGCTGACGACGGCGCCGGAGCGTCCCTTCGAGGGTCACTTCGACCGCGACGTGCCGATCCACCAGCTCGATCTGCCGACGCCCTCCGAGCACCTGACGATGGCCGACGCGTGCGCACCGCCTCGGAGCGCGAGTATACGCCGCTGAATCCGGAGAACGCGATGCACAAGTTCGAGGAGGAGGAGCGCGGCGGGAGAAGAAGAGGAAGAAGAAGCGCGAGTTCCAGGTGCTGGAGAACGACCCGGAGGAGGCGGCAGCGATTGAGGAGCAACGATGCGAGAAGGCCGAGCTCTACACGACGACGACGGAAGGGATCCGCGCGAAAGGGATCTCGTCGTCGGCATTCGCGGCCATGCAAGCATTCCAGCCGTCGCGCGAGCCTCTGGGCACCAGCCCGGGGCGCCACGCCCCTCGCTGTCGTCGCAGACGGAGCCCGGACCTCGACTACATGAAGTACTGCAAGGCCAAGGAGCGCAATCAGAAGCGGGCTGGATTTCTACCACAGGAAGGAGGAGGAGATTCAGCATCAGCAAAACGTGTCACACAACAGCAACAACACATGTTACAGTACAGCAACAACATATCACACAACAGCAACAACATGTTACAGTACAACAGCAACATGTTACAGTACAACAACATCACCTACAACAGAAACAAGAAGAACTACAACAGAAACTCCAGCTCACAACACCAACTAACCCTGTGCTTTGTCCTCGTTGTCGCCCTGTACCAAGCAAAGCAACTCCTCTGAATCGTCTTCCACAGTCCAAGCAGTGTCCAACTCCTCCACATACGCCTCCGCTTCTTCCGCCTCCGCTTCCGCCACCACCAACTCCTGTCACCACCAAGCAGCCTCAAGGTCATCCTTCTCCGCCGCTGCCCCCGCTGCCGCATCAACGGGAGCGACGACGACGACCGCGACAAGCAGGAAGATCGACGCACGCGAGATCATCGACGAGACGGTGGAGGAGCTCGAGCACTCGGAGGTCCTCTCCGCCGCCCTCCCCGCTGAGCCACCTCAAGGCCAAGCACCCCTCCTCGGGCCTCCACCGGCCGGAGGCCATCCCCAAGTATCAGCGCAACTGGACCGTCCCCCGACCAGAGTCCCGTCCGCACGCCGGAGCCGCAGGAGCTGCGCGACAACGTGCCGCTCGCCTTTGTCGACGCGCCCCGCGGCGGCTCCGCCCCCCCGCGGCCCACGATGCCGCCAACGGCAACAACAACAACGCGCACCGTCTCCACCGCCCGGTGGCCCAAGTGTCGACCGCGCCACCGACGACGACGGCTGCTGCTGGAGCGCGGGGCTCCATCGCGAGCGCCCAGCATCAGCCGGCCCCATCATCGTCGTCGTCGTCATCTGCCGCCCCCCGGGCCGCTGGCTAAAACCACAGTTCCCATTATCATTGAAGATCGCTCGGGACCCGTGTCGATGGCCTTCCAGCCGCTGGACGAGCACCTCCATCCGGACCACTCGCAGACGCCGACGTCGACGCCACGCCCCAGCACGCCCTCCACGCTGAGCAACAAGCCGCGACGATCCTCCCC